>CM030879.1:2224234-2420998 GCA_018132145.1 Boehmeria nivea var. tenacissima
GAACCTTCTAGCGGTGACAGGGCCAAGGGAAAGTAGCCTGTGGAAGGTACTTCTCCTTCTGGAACACCGCCCCCGAAGGAAAGCAACGTTCAGGGCGAGGATACGGCTCCGTCGACCTCGAAGATACCAACTGGAGACACCTCGAAGGACTCTGCGGAGATCCCCAAAGATCCACTAGACCACTTCGTCGTTTCTCTGGCTAGGGCTCCTTATAGTCAGGGATCTAAAATTCCCTCCAACTTTTTTCCTTGGATCGCGGGTCTCGATCCCATGCTGGACGAGATCTGGCCCAAAGAATAATTTAAGGAGTTGTTTGAGGCGCCGCTCCAAGCCGGTAACCGAGAAGGCATGCAGATGCTTTCGAGGGTAAGACTTCCTATACTCTTACAACATTTCTGTCTTTTCTCCTTGATCCTAACCTTCTTAAATGATGCAAGCTTTCCTCGCGAATTTTGTGTACTCCCGAAGGACGGAGGCCATCTTCGCCTAGGGTTGAGAAGCCCCGCTTCACCTCCGTGAGGAGAACGAAAAACTAGCTGCCAAGCTCAATGAAGCCTCTTCTAATGCAAATATTTCATCTAAAATGGTAGAGCTGGCAACCACTAGCCTCAAGCAAACCGCGGAGTTCAGGAAAAGTCGCAATGAAAAGATGGCCAAACTCCGGGAGGAGTTAAGTCAGAAGAGAGCATCTCGTACCGAAGAGATCGCCAGGATCGAGGGGGAGATTAATAAAGAGCGAACATCCCGCGACGAGGCGTGGAAGGCCCTCGAGGACGAACGTTGAGTGCATGAACAGAACCTTCTCTCCGAGAAGGCTACTTTTAATGTGGCGCTTGAGGAGGAAAAGCGGATGAGAGAGGCGGTAGAGACCAGAATCGGAGCTCTTGAGAATAAGCTCAAAGCTGCTCGCACTGAGCTTAGAATAACAGAGGCCGATCTCAAAGGGGCTAGGGCAAGAATCTGCACTACTGTAGCGGACTTTAAGAAGAGCCATGCCATCAAGAATTTCATTGAGTCGAAGAGGTAGCAGTAGATCTCAGAATTTCATAGAAGCACCGGCTTTCAAGTCGAGATGCAACAGGTTACTATCGCGGGCGCAAATATGGCACTCAAGAAGCTTAATGCTCTCCATCCTGAGTGGAACGTCTTCGAGGAAGTCAAGCGCTCGCTTTCGCGCCAATGATTCTCCATTTTTTATAATTTTTCCTCCTTTGCTTCGGGGTCCTCTAGACGCCCACATCTTTTGTACTCTCCCGGACATATTAATAAAATTTTTGTATTCACAAAGCTATTGGTTTCCATTACTTCGCGACTTTCTGCGACTTTATTTTATGCTTATTTCCCTTGGTTGATACGATCAAGTCCCTCCAAGATCAATCACGTAAACTTAAGTTGTCCTCTTCGAGGATCACAACTCAAATTATGCCCTCTCTGAGGTAGGGGTGAAATCGGTTATAAAATACGGTTTTTTTGGCTATTTTAAAACCGAAACTGAATTTTCGGTTATTCAATTTCAAGAACCAAAAACCGAATTTTAAAACTGAAAATCGAATTGAACCGAAACCGAATTTTCGGTTTTACAATTCGGTTAATTCGGTTACAACCGAATTTATTGAAAAAAAAACTTATATATATTATAATATATATTATTCAAGAAAGAATATGACAAATAAAGTGCACTGGCATAGTGGTATTCTTGGGGCTTTGAGCCTCTATATTTCACTCAAGGCATAGGTTCGAGCCTAGCCAACTGCATTATCAAGAGTTTATTTTGATAAAAAAATTTCACAAAATTCAAGTAGCTGCTGGGATTTGAACCCTGGTTGTGAGCGTGGGAAAGTGTGGAGGCTACCACTCCACCATCACGCTTTTTATGAATTAAAGCAACAAAAAATTATATATAATATATAATCGGTTATATAATCGGTTATAACCGAACTTTAAACTTGAAAACTGAAAACCGAACCGAATATTCGGTTTTGGTTCGGTTTTTTAACCGAAAATAAAAACTATCATACTCATGATTTGGAATTAGCGGCTGTGCTGTTTACTCTAAAGATTTGGAGAAATTATTTGTATGGAGAACGTTATGAGATCTTTACTTACTACAAAAGCCTTAAATACTTCTTTACACATAAAGAGTTAAATATGAGGCAGAAGAGATGGCTTGAGCTGGTAAAGGATTATGATTGTGCGATTAACTATCATCCTGAAAAAGCTAATTCGGTTGCTGATGCATTGAGTAGGAAATCATATGGAGAATTATATCGAATTTCAGCGATTTCAAAGCCAATTCCCCTAGATCTACAAAGACTGGGAATTGAAATTGAGCCCTACGGTATAATTGAAAGATTATTAGTTATGACTCTCCAACGTTCATTGCTAGAGCAGATTAAAGAAGGCCAAAGCTCAGATGAATACTTAATCGAATTGAAATCTGAGATACTATCTGGAAAGAAAGTAGATTTTCAACTTTCAGAAGATGGAGTAATAAGATTCAGAAGCTGATTATGCATACCTGATAATGAAGAGATCAAGAGAACTATCTTAAGGGGGGCTTATAGTCGTCCATACTCAATACACCCAAGTACAACGAAGATGTACAAGGACTTGAAGGCTTATTATTGGTGGCCTTGTATAAAAAAGGATGTAGTGAAATTTGTGGAGCAATGTCTTACTTGTCAACAGGTCAAAGCGGAGTATCAAAGACCAGCTGGAACATTGCAACCTTTAATGGTACCTAAGTAGAAATGGAAGGACATTACTATAGATTTTGTTATTGGATTTCCACGAACAAGAGAAGGGCATGATGCTATTTGGGTTGTATTGGATAGACTTACAAAGTCAACACACTTTCTTTCTCTCCACACTACTTATTCAATGGATCAATACGCTCAGCTTTATATTAAAAAGATAGTAAGACTACACGGTGTACCTTAGTCGATCATCTCCGATAGAGATTCCAAGTTCACTTCCACATTTTAGAAAAGCTTGCATAAAGCTATGGGCACAAATTTGGCATTTAGCACTGCTTTTCACCCTCAATCAGATGGCCAATCAAAGAAAACAATTCAGACACTAGAAGATATGCTAAGGGCGTGTATCCTGGATTTTCAAGGATTGTGAAACAAGTATTTGACCTTGGTGGAATTCGCTTACAACAATAGCTATCATTCTACTATTGACATGGCTCCGTATGAGGGACTGTATGGTAGGAAATGTAGATTGCCAATTCATTGGGATGAAATTGGAGAAATAAAATTCCTTGGCCCAGAGCTTGTGCAAGGAACAATAGAAGTAGTAGAAAAGATACGAAAGAGAATGTTAACCACACAAAGTCGGCAGAAAAGTTATGCAGATACCAGACGGCGTGATCTAGAATTTGAAGTCGGTGACAAAGTATTTTTAAAAGTTGCTCCAATGAAGGGTGTCATGAGGTTTGGTAAGAAAGGGAAGCTAAGCCCTCGATTTGGTGGCCCATTTGAAGTTTTGAAAAGAATTGGAGTTGTGGTATATAGATTGGCTCTTCCTCCATCCCCACAATGTTTTCCATGTCTCTATGCTTAGAAAGTATATCTTGAATCCTTCTCATGTCCTTATGAACCTTTGTAATTGAATCAAGATTTGACCTACGACGAAAAATCAGGGAGAATTCTCGACACAAAGAAAAAAGAATTAAGGAATAAAAGAATTCCACTAGTGAAAGTCTTGTGGAAGAATCACTCAACAGAGGAGGCTACTTGCGTAAGAGAGGAAGAAATGAGAAGCAAATATCCAGAACTATTTCGGTATGCAAATTTCGAGGACGAAATTTCTTCAGGAGGGTAGAATTGTAATGATAAAAAAAAAGTCCAAAGGTTAATTGCCAATATTATCAATAAATTAGATCATAAGATTAAAAAAACAAAATAAAACAGAACAAACAAACAAACAAAAAGATAAAAACAAAAAAAAAAGATATTTTTATCATGCATTGGCTTTGCATTTTAAAACATAAAATAAGTTTAATAAAAATATTTGTAATTGAAATTTTACTAGTTAAGTTATCTAGATTTTATAGCAATAATTATTATTAAATTCTATTAAAATGTGTCGAGAAATGTATACCTTCTTTGCAATGCCGATCAGATCTTGGATCGAAAACTCACAATGTGTTTGAGAATGTAAGATTTTATAACGTGCTAAACTATTTTGTTAGCCGTCAATAAATCGGCGTTAAATTACAATGTGATCAATAAAGGAAAAGATGGCTAAGTGTCTAAATATCTATATAATTGACAGATTTCAATTATATTATACTAGTTATTATTATTGTTAATAATAATAATAATATTAATAATAATAATAACATTAATAATAATAATAATAAAATAAAAAGGTAAAAATTAAGTACTAAGTCGGTTACTTCTTGTTACGATATAAATGAGTCAATTTTCTTTTAAGCTTTATTCACCGTGTTTATTCTTTAACCGACAACAAACACTTTGCTCCACGTTAAGAATTTCTCTTAAGCTTTCCAAAAGATAATGCCATAAGCATCTCACAATTATCCTTCAATTCAAGAACAATATACTAATTCATACAGAAGGACATACCACGTGCAAGAGGTAATAGTTTTTGAAGTTCTACTATCATCATAGAAATTGATGTCCAAGAAATTTCTATTCCTTAAGTGGTACGTGTGAATATGTGAAGTTGTGGGTTGTTAATAAATCTTGTAGTTTCTCTAGAAAGGCTTAAATCCATATGAACATGTGATAAAGAAAAGACATACAACATCAACTAGTACAATTTTAGTATTATTTGAATTGTGTATACTATCACAAAACCATAATAACTCCTTAATCAATTAAACTATAAGTAATAAATATAAAGAACACAATAATATAGGTACAAGTACGTATCTGTACACATAGTTATCTATTCTATTATACTTAAGCTAGTTATTATATATAATAAGTTTAGAAAGTAATTAATGTAATGATTGATTCAAGTAACCGAGACATAAAGAAGCATGGATAATTTGATATATATATATATATACATATACATATATTGCGTATACAAATAAGAGTAGATAGTAATAATGGTTTGATCAATGATGTTTATAAATAATATATATTTACACACTGACTAATATATATAGACTAAAATACAAACACATATATATACACACGCATAGTGATTATGATAAATAATGTGTTCAACTTATAGGTTCTTATAAACTAAATTTAGCTATGAGATGCAAGTGTATGTTTGCCAAAGTATAATTATGGGGTCTTTTGTTTCAATTACATGTTCAGTAGAACTAAAATACATGATACTAAGTTAAGTACTCAAATGTTATAGAATCATAATTTTATTTTGGATCATCAAGTTTTGACACATTGGAGATTTTTGAATCTAAACAGAATCAAGCACAAGCTGAATCAACTAAAGAAATTATAACACAAGAGGTGAAAGGTAAGTAAAAACTCACTTAATTGCGTTACAAGAATTATACGTGCTGTATGTTTATTTGATGCTTTGTGCACTACTATGTATTTTATGATCACGTGTACATTTACGACATCACGTCATTACGCATGTAACAGTAAATGGTTTTATAAGTTGTATGAATTGTGAAACGAGTCATTGTACTGTATTATGCCATGTTATGTTTTGTGTATCAATTCTTTGTTGGGTTTGGGTAGGCGGCAGACCTGTCTCTAAAGTCCGGACCTAAGAGGACTATATGTTTCCGGCGCGGTGTGGAAAGTCCCTTATCGATCGCAACGGAATATGTGATTTTATAAAACTCCACAGACGATGTTTATGTTTGTGACATGTCACCACCTCTGATATGATTTATTTGGCCACCATGAAACAGATCTTGCAAATAAAATCGTCTACTGGCCCCAGTGATGAGTTGAGCACAATGTGGGCCCAACTAAGTATTTTTAACTAGAATGGTTATGAATATGTTTTATAAAATTTACGGTGCAATGAAAAATAGAAAACGATGTGTTTCAAATCATTCACATTTAGCATTATTTTTACTTACTGAACAATCGCTTATTAGTTCTTATGATGCAGAGAATGAAAACTTACAGTGAATATTGATGACGTTGACTGGAGAGCTCCCAAGCCCATGACTGATGCATATTGGACGACTATGACCTTGTGGGAAACTTTTTAGTGTTGTTTATGTATTATATGTATATAAAAACTAAACTACGGAGTACTTTTCTTTTCAACGAATACTTTTACTTAATTTTATACCAATACTTTTACAATTACTTTATATATATACATGCTTCATGGTGTCTTTATAAAATTATTTTGAACGGTTCAAATTTGTCTCAAGCTTTTTTTTTATTATTTTAAAGAGTTATGTGTGATTAACACCCTGTAACGTAAGCATGCTTAAAGTATAATTACGTTAGTAGGTGTTACAGTGCTGGTTGTTTTGTTGTTTTGGCAACCACTTTTGCTTTGCTCTTACTGGTTTCTTCTTCTTCTTCTTCGTCTTCTTCTGATTCGTCTTTCTGTCCGCATTCTGACTCTTCTTCTTCGTCTGATGATTCCTCTTCTTCTTGTTGTGGTGTTGTTGCCTATTGAAAAAGGATGATTACTTAGATCACGATCAGTAAATGCATTACAAATTTTACTACACTTGTTACATTTTTTGTAACATTCTTCCAACAGTTTTGTGTTTTTTGTGTCAATTTTTTGTTTGAATAATTTAAAAACAAGTTTATGTTCAGACTACCTTTTTTATTTGTTGGTGCTGGTTGTTTTCTTGTTTTTCCAACCACTTTTGCTTTGCCCTTGCTGATTTCTTCCTTTTTTTTTTCTCTTCTTCTTCTTCTTCTTCTTCGTCTTCTTCTTCTTCTTCTTCTTCTTCTGATGATTCATCTTCTTCTGATTCCTCTTCTTATCTTCTTCTTCTTCTTCTTCTTCTTCTTCTTCTTCTTCTTCTGCTGTTGTTTCTTTTTGTTCTTTAGCTTTTACTTTTTCTGTTTTTTTATCTCCTATTTTGTAGTCCATTTATTTCGTTTCTGTCCAGAAGCCAAAAGTAAACATATATTAATAACATTTTTTTAATACACATGTAACAAAATTTGTTACATAGAAATAAGAACAATTTTAAAGTGTCAAATAATATTGCGCATCATAAAATCTTGTGAAAAAAGCATACAATAGAGGTATAAAAATATATAAACAAGACTTATGCACTAAAAAATCATACAAAAAATTGTGATGAATATTATCTAACATTGAGTATCCGGAGGTAACAAAAAATATTAGAATCACCATAAAAATTGTGATAAATCTTTCAAACTGTGAATGTATACTGGAAATATAATCAAATGGAAAGAACAAAAAAGATGAATAATTTTTTAGATGTAATGCGTCTTTGAACTCTTAACTAAAAACATATTATAATTCAAAATTTTTTATTAATAACTTTTTTTTTGATACATATGTAACAAAATTTATTACATAGAAATAAAAACCGTTTTGTGAATGTCAAATAATATTGTACATCAAAAAACCTGGTCAAAAAAGCATCATCAGAGCCATAAAAACCTATAAACAAGACTGATGCACTAAAACATCATATGAAAATTGTCATAAACATTTTTTACTAATGAGTATCCGGATGTAACAAAATTTGTTACAATCATTACAAATTTTGTGATAAATCTTTGAAACTGAAAATGTGTACTAGAAATATAATCAAACAGAAAGAACAAATAAGATGAACAATTCTTATAGTCATTTTGTGATATTTGAATCATACATAAGTAAATATAATCTTCTTTTTAGCACCAGTAAATTAGGTTTTTGTATCGTAAAATTTCTAAAAAGATTCAACGAGATTGAACTAATCAAATAATAAATCATAGTCATTAAAACTTATAAACAAGCGCACTAAAAAATCATACTAAAAAATAATAGGGCTTCGGAATCTGAGAACAATGGCGATTGACAGAATTTACAGCCAAATAAAGAACATCTTAGAGTGAAGAAAAACTTCTTACTAAATTATCGTTCGATTTCTCTGCGATTCTTGTCGTCAATCCGTGATCATATGGATTTTTGTTGGGATTCTTTGGTTCTCGCTTGGATTTGAGTGTGTCTTTGAATTTTCTTAATAAAATCCTATTTGGGTGTTTTGCGGTTGATTATCTCAAAGATTTGCAGTTGATTTTGCGGTTGCGTGTTTTGGTTTTCATGCTTGGTTGGTTTTTCCTTAATTTTTTGGGCATTTTTGAATTCGAGCCTCTGAAAGTGGTATTTTAGTCCGCCCGCGTTTTTAATTTGGGCCGGATGGCTATATTGCTAAATATTAGAATCTTGGGCTAAATGGTTTAAACGTGGGCTTTAGAATAGCTAAATACCCAACGGGCCCTTAAATTTATGCACTCTAGTAATTTCGTGAGTCTATTTAGTAAACTAAAACATGGAATTTAATGAAAATGCGTAGCAATAACGACTAAACAACATGTCCTTTTTTCAAAAAATAAAAAATAAAAAACCGCACGTCAGTTTTCTTTAGCTTGCCACTTTACCTAAATATTTCTCGTGCACACCACACAGCCCCGAAACACACTTTCTTTTTTCTTCCTATTTTTAATGCCATTTTCAATTTCGATCTCAAGTGTTGGCTACGAAAAGATAAAGGTTCTCTCAACGTACTTCTAAACTAAATTGTGCGAATTTGGACTTTCTTATCATTACTCACTGCTATCGGATATGGAGTTTCTCAAATTTTTGCATTCATAGCTAGGAAATAAGTTTAAAATGGAAAGGACAAAAAGAAAATTAGCGAAATTGAACAAATTGAAGCCAACGTGATTCCCGAAGGATGCAAGTTATCTTAGAGTTCCTATAGTAAGTTTTTTTTGAAATAAATAGAGACTATTCTTTGAAATAAAAATCCTATTATTCTTGAATGAGATCCCAAAGGATTGTTCAACTAATAATGAAACAGAGTTTAAATTTCTTCTAAAGTTTGGAAGAAAATAAAATTTTCCTAAATCTAAATATCTTATTCCAAACTGAAGACGAGCTTCTCATGTGGCCTTTACTAAAACTGTCGCTCTATTACCAACGCACATTGTCAGCTCCCCTTTAGCAAGTTCTCTAAATGATCTAAGAAATTGCAAAGAAGAACAAACATAGTTAGTCACTCCTTAATCAATTATCTAAGAGGAGGTATTAACATCCTCTACGAAAAAAGTTTCTAAAAGATGCAAATTAGATTTTTTAGTTTTGATACTTCTTCTCAGCCAGTTTGGCTAAGTATTTGGGGCAGTTACGTTTTCAATGCCCTGACACGTCACAGTGAAAACATGTTCTTTTGGGCTGTTTTTTTTTTTTTACCCTTTTTCTTGTTATTGGGCTTTTTGTCTTTTGGATCTTGCTTGGACTTTTGGGCTTTACCTCCACCATTTCCACCAGGACCCCTCTGTCTCTTTTTGTACTTTGAGGATGAGCCTTCAACAACGTTTGCCTCACATCCTACATTTGTAGTCCCACAGATGGACTCATAAGTTCGGAGTTCATTCAGAAGCTGACTCATTCCATAATTTAGCTTTTGCATAACCTAACTACTTATGAAATGGTTGAGCTCCTTCGACAGTGAAATCAGAATTATGCTGATCTGAGTCAGTTTATCTAGTATAGAGTCATGTAATTCAGCTTGATTAAAGTAATTTACTATAGTCATCACATGATCTCTGACATGAGTATCAGATTTCATCTTGGTTTTCATATGCGTCTTGGTGATTTCATAGCGTGCTTGTTCGGACTGTTACCTAAAAATTTGTTGTAGTGTATCCATGACCTTAAGATAGTTGTGTCATTGCCTTCTAATTTGTGTATAGTATCAGATATACTAGCGAGTATGTACCCTTTTGCCTTGTTGTTCGTGGCGATCTATCGATCATAGATCTCGTAGGTCCTTTGGGTAGCATTGGCGGCGGGTTCTTGAGGATGCTTCTCAGTGAGAACAAATCTTATGTTCTCACTTATAAGGATGATACTAAGGTTGCTTTCTATTTAGGGAAGTTTTTCCCAATTAGGGTTTTATCGGGAAACAGTTGTATTGAATGACATTTTTGAGTTAAATAAAAGAAGAAATAAGTAAATTTTGCGTTAAATGTCTATAAAGCTAATAAATGCAATTTAGGAATAAAGATATATGAATGCACAATATCAAGAAAACTAATTATGAAACCTACTATTCCAATGATAATTTGGCGAACCACGTGTAAACTGTCGCCTTAGGGTAGGTCAGTTTACACGCTTAGCCAAAACAAAACTTCTTCTTGATTATTTAATAATTAACAACAACTTGTTTTGTACTAACTAATTATCGTAACAAGAATTTGGTCAATTGAAAACAATTTTCTTATTGTTATAAAATTCACCGTTTCTAATCTCTAGACTTAACTCTAGAATGCTGCCGTATGATTGGTCAAACTAGAAATACATGTAAAGGTTCTATCCTATTAGCGTAGTCTTGGTATTGAATTAGATGAATACCATCCGGAGAGGGACGATCAAGAGCCGCGAGTTGTTGACTCTCACAGTCGCTAGACTAGCGATGTTGACCATTAGTTTAGTTTTCATAGATAATGGTTATCTAAATAATGGTATTTTAATTTTAGGAACATAATAATCAAATTATTATTATTTATTGACATGTAATACTAATAAACCCATGATTAAATATAATTCTTAATTCTAATCTCATATTCTAATTTTCATAGTTAAACAATTTATTTAAGAAAAATAGATCATAAGTTTTACATTGATTATTACGTAATTTTAAACTTAAATATAATTTAATTAAAATTAAATAACCAATGAGAATGCGACATGTTATAATGTAAGGATATGCACACCTTATCTATATTACATGTTACAAGGCATGATCATGTTATAAACCTTCATCATATATATATGAATAACATCAAAGTTAATAAAATAAAGAATTGACTGGGTCCCTTTGGAAATATTACAACCCAAGAAAACCTAAAATACAATTAAAAAAAAAATCTAAGGTCTTCAACTTGGGCTTGGGCTTCAAATCTTCAAGTCCAACTAATAAGGTCCAACTTTGCACAACCTTGAGCTTAAGTCTAATTTTGGGTTCAAAGTCCTAATTTTGAATTCTAACGTTATCACGCGATGTCGTGTCAAAAAATAATGTAGGCAACAACTTAAAATCAGCACAGAACGACAAAATTGCTGCCAAGTCAGTAGCCTGGGCACTACCCGCCGTACTACAAGCAGTGGCCAGGCGCCGGTCGGCACTGTCCCGAGGCACAGCCAAGTGCGCCTACAAGCTTGCCTCGTGCACGGAGCAGCTTGAATGGTTCCAGTAGACTATCCGCACAGCAACTTGACGGAGCAGGCAATCGGGCGAGAACAACGTGCATTCCGCAGTGGCAGGGGCGTGTAATCAGGAGCGGGAGCGGGTGATTGGGCTAAGTCTTGATCGAGAGTAAGAGTGGACGAACGGGTACGGGCGCGATTGGGAGCAGCTATGGCTATTTGGTCGCGATCAAGGGCGTGTGATCGGGACGTCAGGCAAGCGACCGAGACGACCTTTTGTATGTTTGGTCGCACGTCATCCAAATGGCTTCGACGATAACTGGTTGTCACTGCCGTGGACTCAAGCCGAAACTCTGTCGCCAAAAGAATAAAATTCCAATGGAACTATATAATTAATTATCAACCTCAAGCATACAGTCAAACATTCATCGCATGAAAACAATAAAATATTAACAATCAATCTCATATAATTAAATTGTGCCTATCAAAAACATAACAAGTAGAAAAAAATTGCAAGACAATATGTAACATGACCGCTTTGATTCCAGTTGCTAGTAATCGGATTATAATAATTGGATAAAATTTTGCAAATATGATCAAATCAGAGTATGCACAGCGGAATAATTATTAATTGAAATCAACAAAGTGGATCTCATGAACACATTAGGTTACAAAATTTTTTCGAAACAATTATCACATAGTTAAATAGAAGGTGATCAAGGGTTTATACCATGAGCTTTCCTTGAAATTCTTGATTACGTTGATCGGGAACTGTACGTTGCGAAACTGCCAAGATTAAGCTCGCGTTTTCCTACAGTCTTCCACTCCAATTCTCAGATCTTGCTAGAATA
The DNA here is from genome assembly GCA_018132145.1 of Boehmeria nivea var. tenacissima. Taxonomy (NCBI): domain Eukaryota; kingdom Viridiplantae; phylum Streptophyta; class Magnoliopsida; order Rosales; family Urticaceae; genus Boehmeria; species Boehmeria nivea. Next base: position 2,236,417 of record CM030879.1, read on the forward strand.
CGAGTATGGGCTTTCTAATATTTTTCTCATACAAAACAAGAAATTAGAATCTCAAACAGAAGTTTGTTTGTTCGTGGCTATCCAAAAGGGACTAGAGGAGGTTTATTCTATGTTTCTCGAAACAAAAAAAGGTGTTTGTATTGACAAATGTCACCTTTCTTGAGAATGACTACGTAAAAAACCTTCAAACCTCGTAGTAAAGTTGTTCGTGAAGAAATGCAAGGCGATGTGATCGCACCGCAACCAACAAGAGTTATTGAAATTAGGAAAGAAGATAACACTACAAGTCCTAGTCAAAATATCACGTTACCTAGACGTAGTGTGAGGACTGTAAGACATCTAATCCGCTATGAACGTGAAGGTGAAACAAATGTTATAGTGCCGACACTAACATAGATGATCCTTTATTGTATAACGATGCGATGACGGATTCATGTCAAGGACAAATGGCTTGAAGCCATGAACTTAGTGATGAATTGATGTATTCCAACTCTATCTGGGAACTTGTTGATCCACCTAAGAATGTCAAGCCCATTGAGGCAAATGGATTTTCAAGAAAAAAGAAAGGTGTGGATGGAAAAGTAGAGACTTTTAAAGTTAGATTAGTAGCAAAAGGCTACACACAATAGGAAGGAGTCGACTATGAAGATACTTTCTCTACTATGTCCATGCTCAAGTCTATTCGCACCCTCTTATCCATAGTAGGTGTTCTCGATTACGAGATCTGGAAAATGGATATCAAGACAGTCTTTCTAAATGGCTATCTTGAGGAGTCCATTTATATAGCACAATAAGAAGGGTTTAAGGCACCAGACGAAGAGCAAAAAGTCTGCAGATTGCTTTAGTCCATAAACTTCTAGGCCTTGGAATCATAGTTTTAATGAGACGATCATAACCTATGAATTCGAGCAAAATATCGATGAGCCTTGTGAATACAAGCTAATCAATAACAGAAGCATGACGTTCTTGGTTCTTTACATTGATGATATCCTTCTCATTGTGTGATTACCCGACCCCATGTGACCTTTCGATAAATAAATATTTAATTCATTTATTGCAATATAATTCTTGTTAGAAGAACTAATTATTTAACTTGGTGTAGTGTGATAGAAAAACTTCAACAAATTAATTATTCGCAGTGGTTGCAAAATTACGCGTAGTTTTGCGAAAAAAGTGGCAAAATTACATGTAGTTTTATATATGACCACGGTGCTAAATATAGCCTTAAGATAGCATATAATGGGCACCAATATGGATTTGAAATTTGACAAAAATTTTCCAAATACGTTGAACTTGGAGACAGACAACACAATACCAAAAAGGAAAAATTAGCCTTTAAGAAAATTTCATGATTAGGGGAAATTGAGAGGGGATTTTGGTAATTAATTCCCTTCATCATTCAGCCAGTGCAAGCCCAAAAAGGGTCTAACGTGCTTAAAAATAATCACTCACACTATTCCTAAAAATCACCTAAGGTCCTAGAGAGAAAAAGAAGAAAAAATGAAAAGAAAAATGGAAAAAAAGAAGATAAAATAGAAGAAAATTCCTCTAAAGAAGGCGGCCATATAGTGGAGATTTAGAGACTTTATTCTATCTCTAAGGCAAGATGTGTCATCTCAAAAGTTGTTTTCTAGGCTAGTTTTGATTTGATTCTTATGTTGCGTGGTGTTTCTCCGAAGTGTTCGAAGGTGAGGATGCGACAGTTGACGTCGATCGAAAGAGCGAAGGGCTCAAGGAAGAATCTAGTTCTAGGTAAAATATTTAAGCTCTAAAATAACTATAGAAGACCTAGGTTGTTAATAGTTGGAATTATGCGTTATTGGAATTTTTAAAGTCCAGATTTACAAGCCTAAATAGATCTAATAGATGTTACAATTGTGATGTTTTCTGCCCATTTTTGGACGTATAATTTAATAATCTGAAAAGGCTCTAAACATTAAGAAAAAAAAAATAGGGACATTGATATGTCTAATTCATGCCTATAAAATTTCAAACCTAAATGATGTATAGTTTTTTTCTAAAGAAATTTGGACATTAAGGTTGCACATATTCACAACGAATTACACAAGAAATTTTATATTAGCGGCGATAGTTTTTAGCAATTTTATATTAGCGGCGATATTTTATGTATGAAAAGAATTTTCTATTGACAAGAAATTTTCTATAAATTCATATATATATATATATATATTTTATATTTAAAATTTTAGAATTTCTTAAGGTGAAAATTAATTTTTAAAACTCTAGAACCACGATGTGTTTAGTGCGGTGTTTGTAGACAGCATGAGCAGTCGAGGATTTTATAAAATTTTGATCACTTTAATGACGAATCTGGGTTCCGGCTAAACTGTAGGAAATTTAATTTTGAACATTGTAACGACCCAAAACTCAAAACGGTATTTTAGTTTCGAAAAATACGGTCAAATTTGAACTTTTTAAATTAAGTTACAAAACCAAGCTTTTAATACTAAACATGAGGTTCACCAATCCTCACCATAACCAAAAAATAGATTTAATTTTTACACTTTACAAAATATTACGGAATTTAAAATATCTTTTCTTTGCCAACGATTAGTCGGTAGTCCACGTAAGGTCTGACAGGTCGGTCCCGTATACACTCGCTATTCCCGTCATTGTCGTCCCTCGCCTTTTTTGCTTTCGTGACAAGATACCTGCGGTACGAGCACACTAGTGAGCTATTAGGCCAGTAAGTAGATTAGATTAATAAATGGCTAAGTCTACAGGTAGCAAATAACCAGAAATGTCACAACACAAACATCTAATAAAAGGGCGAACTCGTCGATCGAGTCATCGTAGTCCGAAGAGTAGATATCATTCTTAAACAACCTTGCCCGCGAAATATATTTCAGAAATAGGTTGCTAAACCTGCGCGGGATATAATACCTGCAAAAGAGTTGTGCCGTGGAATGGGGTCGGACTCAAAGACCCATTAATCTCGACTCAAAAGTCAATCTCATAATTTGTTCTAATCTCACTCAAGTTCACAACTCTCTGACTCAGCTTATAAAAATACATGTGCACACGATTCACATACAGACCCCTCATGGGTCGTTTTAGAACTTATACACAATTTAGACCTCTCATGGGTCGTTCTAGAATTCAATACATTTTGAGACCCATTACGGGTTGTTCTAGAACTATACAACTCAGGACCCTCTATGGGTCGTTCCGAAACCTCACACAGACAATGGCCCCGTCGGGCGATCTCGAAATCGATCATGATCGCGGCACACAGCATATGAAGAGGAAGGTCGCCTACCGACCTCCTCGAGACCCATCGGGTCGTTCCGAAACCTCACACAGACAATGACCCCGTCGGGCGATCTCGGAATCGATCATGATCGCGACACACAGCATATGAAGAGGAAGGTCGTCTACCGACCTCCTCGAGACCCATCGGGTCGTTCCGAAACCTCACACAGACAATGGCCCCGTCGGGCGATCTCGGAATCGATCATGATCGCAGTCCACTTCCGGGCCCTTCAGAAACATATGGTGCTCCTGTAACCCTTGGCTTTACTTTACATCCGATCCTTCCCGAACTTATGAGTATCTCCGCTCAGGTTGGGCCTTATTTCAGGCCGTTTCTTGAGTCAATCTAGGACGCTCATAGTGACGATGAGGAATCGTTCGACTCAACTCTTCGGACTCCTAGAGCCTAGCTAGAACGTTCGCAACAACAAGGAGGAATCATTCGATTCGACTCCTCGGACTCTTTGAGCCTATCTGGAACGTTCACAGCGACAAAGAGGAATCGTTCGAATCAAACCCTCAATCCCCTTGCGTCTCTCTGGAATTTAGCTCATCCTGCAATAAGATCTCAACAACAATATAAACAGTTTTATGTCTGTGGTCCCATACCCACCGACAAATAAGTTAAACTAACATATACACACACAAACAGCCACACACCCTACACTAGAACCTGAACAAGGAAGTTGGATAGTTTTATGTCTGTGGTCCCATACCCACAGACAGGTAAATATATAAACGAACACACGCCCCAATACACAGCTAGAAAAACACAACATATCATAAACGAACCTACAGTCCCATACCTGCAGGCTCGTTGCACAAATAAGACAAACACGATCAAAAGCTCGTATTCACAACCTTAGCAAGAATGGGGATCCACACAGTTTGGTAGCCACAATTTTAGGAGCATCACACGCTTTATACAATCAACACGTGCATAATATATTCAAGCCTGATCAAGTCTACTCGTGTCACAGAGGAGATCTACTTACCTGAAGTCCTAAGTCTATCATCTTTGTCCTAGCGATCCTCCCTCAGTGGTGTCCCTCCTTAAAGCTTGATGTGGGGCACTTCTGTCCAACACAAGGATTAGAGGGTCAACGTCAAAAACCACTAAATATTCGAGAGGAATGAAACTTTAAGAGTTAATGGACTCAAAGAATGGGACACTAGACGGTGGGTCGACCAATGGTTCGTCGAGAAACCCCTTTAGGGGTGTTATCGTCTCGAGTTTCGTCACTTTATCCCTACCCGTCAATCCCGACTAATGGTTACGTCGCTTGATTAGTTTAGGTGAGAAATGAATTCTTTAAACTAATCGGTTTATGACTTTATTTTATTACGTATTAAATATTCGAGCCAGAAATCCGGCAGAGTTTCCCCTGTTTTTCGGATATCCCGGCCAAAGCCTTCACCTAATTTCAACCCAGCACCGAACTAATTTCGGTCACAGTCAATCACAACAACCACGCAGAATAATTTTCACAATAATAATATAAATTGTTCAAGATGTTAACATAATTCAACACCAAGCTTCGACGGCTGGGATTTCGCACAAGAGCAATAACATCCAAGTTGAAGAAAATTAATAATAGCATTAACATTACAAGGATTCTTTTCAAGCATTCACATTTCGACCGCTCGCGTATACCTTTGGCATACAACAGTGTGATATTGCACGGTTGGGCTTGCCCCAGTGACGATCCTGCAAAGCTCAAAGAGATGAGGACCTTTTAGTAACTTAACAACTAGGCTAGGGCCGACTCATTGAAATAGAATAAAATTCAAACTTCAATTTCAACTAGAACATAATTAAGACACTAGAAGGTTTGGTTTGATCACAACGATTTGATTGATTTCTAAACCAACTAGTCTCACTAACTTCTCGAGTCATCACTAAAACGACCCACTTGACAAATTCTCGATTTTCAAAACGCACAACTCGAAGAGTTTTGGATTTCTAAAACGACCAATTTACAAAATATCATAATTCCAAATCGACACAAGCACTCTTTTTCGCAAGACTGGTTTCAAAACGATACTCTTATGTAAATCATGAAATTTTACAATATCCCAAGAATATATTTATATATATATATATATATATTACCAAGTCACTAAACCAATGTCAAGCTAAGAATCTAGCAAAACTCACAATTCCCTTCAAAATTCCAAGTCCGAGCATAAATTTACCCAACCAAATTACTTTCCAAAACCTCACAACAAGTCCCGGCCGTACTCAAATTTTATTTTATTTTTACAAAACGACACAAATCCATAAAATCCCAATATGCCGAATCACACGAAATATCAAGTCCAACGTGGTCATAAACACGTTAAAATACCAACTCCTATAGATAATTTAACCCAAATATTCACAATGGTCTAAATTTCAACACCGGACAATCTCAATATCACAAAATGTCAAACCAACCAAAAAATAACGTTTGCACTAAAACCATAAAAACAATATACTCGCAACAAGAAGACGAGTTCGATTAAAGCGGCTCACCTAGCGCGAGCAGCGACGGCTCGCAGCGGCAGCGACAACGTCGACGAGGGCGTTGGTGCAGCTTGAGCGCAAGCTCGGCGAGTGGCGGCCGGCGGCGGCGTGCTCGGAATGACCGTCGCGGAGCCTCGCGGAGGAGGCACGGCTGCTGCCTCGATGGGGCGAGGCGCAGGCTGCGCGAGCTCGCAAGTTCGCTAGTCTCGCGCGGAAACAGAGTGGCGAGGGCTGGCTGGCACAGAGCTATGTGAGCTCGGACGACGCTCGTGAGCGGAGCGGCGCGGCTGCTCGGGCTTACGGAGACGCGAGCTGGGCGGTGCGGCGGCACGGCGCGAAAGGGCTCGGTGCGGAGCGGCGAGACACCAGCGCCGGAGGCTGTGCGTTGGGTCGCCGTGGAGGAGCGCGACTCGGGTGAGGGGCGGAGGAGGCCCAGCGATGCTCGGGCTGAGATCGCCTGCGTCGCGCATGGAGGAGGCGCCGGAGGAGGGCGGGCTTGGCCAATGCGGATCCGGGCGACGCGCGACCGGTCGAGGGGCGGAAGAGGCCAGAGCTGGGCGGCGCTCGGCGTGGGCAGCACGCGTAGAGGCTGGGCGGTGGTGGCTCGTCGTCGGCGGGAGTGAGAGAAGAGAGAGAGGGAAGGGCTCGGCAGAGGGAAAGAGAGAGAGAGAGATTAGTGAGATTTCCCCCCTTTTTTTTTTGTTTGTGGAGGTGGAGTGACAGCGTGAAGAAAGGGGGAAGGGGAAAATAAGAATAAACCCTAATGGGTTAAAAGATATAAAATATTAGTTTATCTAGCTAATACTTAGCAAAATAATTGGTATATTTTCAAAATTCATGAAAATACCCTAATTGGCTCAACTAGTGAAGTTAGGAATTTAAATATCAATTTTACGTTGAGATCGATTTCATAACATGTTTTAAAATTCCAAAAATGTCAAAGCTAACATTATCGCTCTAATATTCTTACTTGGTCAAAAGTTGGCCAGATTTGACGAAATGAGTCAATTTTCCTCGAAATTAACATAGCCAAGATAGTAGGAACTAAAATAATATCTTGAGTCGTTTTGCCTCAAAACTGTAGATTCACTAGTTGTAAAAGTGGTCTTGGTTCAGGCCATTACAAACATATTTCAAGAAATTAGGTATTTTCAAAATCCGATACTAAAATGACAAAAAACATGATTAAAATATAGTATATATTTCTGCCTTATGAAAGGACATTATAATCCAATGATTTTCTGGACAAGTATATAACTGGAAAGATGTAGATATTTGAAAATCATAAGGAGTTACTTCAGATAGTTTTTCCAGTTTTTAAGCATAGTTAATGATATATTGAAATTAATTTTCAATCCATAATTTTGTTTCTATTCTTGGTGAGCTTTAAATCCAAATTTTAAAATGATTCAAAGGAAAAAAGTGTTTATTTATATATATATATATATATATATATTAATGATCTAAAAAAGTTGGGATAATTTTCTAAAAGGGTATTTTAGTCAAAATTCTTACATTGAGGACTAAATTGTAATTTTGTGAAAAGTATGGGGTCTAAACTAAAATTTCAATTTATATTAAATTTATTAAATAAATAAATGAATTTTATAATTAAGTTTTATTGTATATAAATAAATTACACTATGATACAAAGAATGTTAACCAAGTCGTCCTGTCAAAAGAGCAATGATGAAGAAAGACTTCTTTTTAAATAAGGCGTACTTTGTGATCTCCTCTGTACTTACTTGGAAACCTTAGAGAGTTATGTGTAGGAAAGCCAGATTTTAAGAGAGATTATAGTATCATTTTCAATCGATATGGGGACTTCTTGGTGAACACCTTGACGTTACCATATAATCGTTTTAAAACTTTTAATCATGAAATGTTTTAACGTTAATTGACAAGCATTACTTTAGAATAAAACCTTAAAGAATTTAATTAGATTAAGGGATTAAAAAGTGGTTTGAAAGACTAGTTTTAACTATATGTTATTAGGTTTTAGAGCGTCGAGGTGACTAAGCACCAAAGTACAAAAATTCTATGTGTTCGAACAATCAAGGTGAATACAATCTCACTACAATACAGATTAGTTTGAAATAAAATATGACACGCTTTGCCATGATAAAGCTATGTTTTTATGTATATGATGCTGTCATGTTACATGCATGTGATGATGATTAGGATTATAAAATGACGTTTATGACCTTGTTTATAATAAGCAAGTATCTTGGACTAAGTTATGAACGATACGATGAATTATGAATTATGTTATGTTATGCTATGTCATGTTGTATGTCACAAGATTTATAAAGTGGAACATAAGTTTAAATATTGTATCGTACTACCCTCATAAGTGAGGTTATGAAGCCGTCTCTTGCGTCAACCTAAGGGCATTATAGAGCGGCCTTTATATGAAGAAAAGATATGATATGACAGATCATTGGTCGTAGAGGACTAGACACCCTTGTTGCCTATTGGTTCGGCGCGCAACTCAGTACATGTACTCATATGATGAGGATCCTCTAGGATTTTATAACAATCCAAAACATAATACCAATAATATAGCATCAAAGATCATAAACTAAGAATAATCTATAACTTTGTAAAGTATTTCATGTTTCAAAAATACATTTTATTAGAAATTTTTACATAATAATAAGGAATACAATTTAACTCCTAAAGCACTAGTTTCCAATTGTGACTCCCCTACCCCCCTCCCCCCTCCCCACCCAACCCCTCCCCTCCCCCCCTCCCCCCCCACCCTTCCCTCCTCCCCCCCCCCCCCCCCCCCCCCCCTCCCCCTCTGCCCCCCTCCCCCAACCCCCATAACAATCAAAAATAGTTTTTGTGTGAGGATTTGTCAAAAAAAGAATAAGGCTTCAAAAGCTTTTGCCATCGGCTAGCTGGCGATCCACGCGACGCTTACATGGTCGGTCAAGTATGCACCCGCCGTCTTTCTTTATTGCTATATAAGTTATTACATTCATCATAAATTTAATTAATCACATATACAACAATAGAATGGCTATGAAAAGAAATCAAGTTACCAACCCAACGGTTGCAACCCGATTCATAGATTCAACCAACCTTTCGTTTCACTTTATGGCCTTTAGATCACGACATTTCGTACCAAGAATATGTGTACACACGATTCACTATTTTAAAGGATCCTTACTTAACTTCTATTAGGCCCCTTGGCCATTCCAAAACCTTTTTGGCCAATGGCCCCGTGGACCGTTTCAGAATTGATTTCACAATCGTCCTGTCGGTCCTATTTAGGACTTATAGCAATATTGGCCCATTTGGTTGTCCTGTTTAATTTATTTTCTTATAGCGACATTGTCTCCTTTCGACATTCTCTGCCCTTTCCAAAGCCTTTAACGATCAATGACCTTGATTGGACGTTTTGAAATTATTAACTATAGCTTACCCTGTCGGATCGATTTGGATCTTCAATCAACATATGGTCAGGAGGGCCGTCCACCGGCCTCCTTTAAGCCTCTCAAACCGTTTGGAAAACTTTTGGGACTAATGGCCCCATCGGGCTGTCTCCGAACCGATAGCGATAACTGCCCTATCAGGCCTATTCAAAAGTTAAGACGCTCCCTCGCTTTTCGAACCTCTCCGAAACATAGTCAAACTGCAACACAATCTTAACAACGGCATGCAGATAGTTTTATGACTATAGTCCCATACCCACAGACAGAATGACACACACATGCACATGCAAGACACTTAAACCTACAATCCTATACTTATGGGTTAAGATTAATCCCATACTCATTCACCACAGAGAAGTAATAATGCAATTAATTTATACAACATATAATCACAACATTATAAGCCAGCATGAGGTCACAAACATGGATGATCATTCTACCATGGTAAAGTCTACTCGTGTTATAGTGGGGATCCACTTACTTGAGGTCCTAAGCTTCTCGGCTCGGTCCTCGCGGTCTTTCTCGCCCAACGGCACTCCTTGGAGTTTATTGTGTGATATTTTTGTCCAACACAAGGATTAGTGGGTCAACATCGAGGTTCACTAGTTATTTGAGAGGAATGAAACTTTAAGGGTCGGTGGATTAGAAATAGGGATTCTAGACGGTTGGACGGAAAACGATTCGTCAAGAAATCCCTCTAGGGGTGTTCACGTCCAAGTGCCGTAACCTTTAAGGTTTATCGTCCAAATAACTAGTGCGAAAGTAATTCTTGGACCTAATTAGTCGTTGACTTAGTCATAAAAAGTGTCCAAATTTTGAGCCGAAAATCCGACAAAGTTTTCTCTGTTTTTCGGATATCCCAATCGAAGCCTTCACCTAATTTCAACCCAGCACCGAACTCAGTTCGGTCACAAACTATCACAACAACCACGCAAAATAATTTTCGTAGAAAAATATAAGTGATTTAAATTATGATAATAAATCAACATTGAGCCTCAACGACTCGGATACCACATAAAAGCAATAAATACTAAAGTTGAAACCAAAGTGATAATTCCTGAATCTTTGCATTATTTAAATTGGAAGTCATATCTAATCGCCCATTGATAGCTTTGGTAAAGACGGTGAAGGATCGTACGTCCAAACTTGTTTTGTTGAAGTTCCTGCACAATTCAAAAGAATAAAGGAAATCAGATCAATTCGAGACGCTTCTCATTATTAAAGCCATAACAAATTTTAGGCTCCGGGTTCAATGAAAATCAAGAATTGTGAACTGTTGGATTCGAGACTCGATATGACAATCCTTGGCACTTTTTGTAAAATTTCGAGTTATATTTTCAAAACGACACCACTTAAGGAAATTTTGGATCAAAAAACGACATAAATCTAGAGTTTTATAATGTCAAAACACTCGATATACAAGTCTAACACGGCAACGAAACGTAAAAAAATATTAAATCATACTAACCCATTAACTCAACTAATGTATTTGCCGCATTTTTCAAATCAAGAATCAAATGGAAAATTTTCCAAAATCGCATTCAATTACTCCACTAAATGATTTACTAATGTTCGCACATTCATCATCCCACAAAATCAGATTTTCCAATAATAATATTACCAAAGACACTAATCTATTACCTAAAATGAAAAACTAACCAATCGAGGCTATACTCTAAAACAGCAACAAGCATAAGAAAATATTAAACCCGCTGAAATTAATAATATTAAACCAGAGCACGTGACGAAAATGCAACAAATATGGGGTTTACCTTAATATCGGCTCCGGTCTCGATTTGGTAGCAAAGTAGGCTCAAGGGTTTGGCGAAACGAACTTGAAGCGACGTCATTGGCTCGAAGAGTTTTGTCGAAGACTCGGGAGCTGCAACGTAGACGCTGGAGAGGCGACAACAACTCGTTTGACAATGACGGCGAGAGCGACACTAACTTTGCTGTAGTCAGGTGCTAAGAGCTCAGCATAACGAGGGAGCACGACTGTTGCTCGGAGAAGGCCACGGTGGGTGGAAACAACAGGAGGCCCGAAGGAGTTTGCGGCGTGGCGTAGCTTACCGGAGCTGGGCCCATGCAGGCTTCTTGGCTGCTCGGTGCGAAGGTCAGGGCTAAGAAATGCCGGGCGAGGCGGGACGTGGCTCATCGAGGTGTGCTCGTGGTTCGATGGCACTAGCGGGGAGGCAGGGCTAGGCGGCGTTGGGTTGCGTAGGAAGATGCGACACATGGGGCTAGGTCAGCATGGCTCGTGGGGTCTGGGTCAGGTAAAAAGGCACGACGGGTGGAGGGTCCGTGGCGGAGGTGGCATGGTTTAATGCGAAAGAATCGGACTAGTCTCGTGATGAGCCCAGCGGCGACGGTAAAGCGAGAGGTGCGTAGAGGCGGGGTTACGCGCGAAAAGGGTGGAGTTGAGAGCGAGTGAGAATAAGAGTAAGAGTGAGAGAGCGAGAGAGAAAAAATGAAGGCGGATGGAAGCGACAGTAAAGAGGAAAAGAGGGAGAAATAAAATCTAGTTAATAATGGGCTTTATATAGGTGGGTGAAATTGACCAATCAATTAAATAATTGGTATTATGTCTCAAAAATTTAAGAACATACACAATTAGGTTCAAAATGAAAAGATAGGAATTTTAATATCAAATTTGAGTTGAAAAAAATATTCCTAAGATGTCTAAAAATTCAATAATGTGCAATTAATATAATTTGCGTCAATACTTTTACACGGCCAAGAGTTTGCCAAATTTGACGAAACTAGCCAATTACTCCCAAAATAATCGTAACCAAGATAATATTACAAAAATGTTTTCTCAAGTATAAAAAAAAATACTTGTAACATCGGTCTTGGATCAGGCCATCACAATCCTCACCCCTTAAAAAAGTTTCGACCCCGAAACTTAGAACAAGTGTGGATATTGCCTCTTCTTCTATGTGGTTTTCCCACAAAATCTTGACTATTGGGATGGTCCTGTTTCGTAGCTCCTTTCCTTTCGATCTATAATTTGTAGAGATTTCTCTTCATAAGTAGCTTCGGGCCTGATATTCCGAACTTCATGGTGCAGAGCATGACTAGGATCGGCTACGTACTTCGTCAGTATAGAGACGTAGAACACGTTATGTACAGATGCCATATTAGGCGACAAGAACAAATTATATGCAACCTCACCCACCTTATTGAGGATTTCAAAAGGCCCTATATACCTTGAACTGCACTTCTTCCTGAAATGCATAACTCCTTTCATGGGCGCAACTTTCAAAAACATATGGTCATCCATTTCAAACTCTAAGGGTCGGCGTTGGATGTCTATGTAGCTTTTCTGCCTGCTCTGAGCGGTCTTCATGCGACTTTGGATCTTCTCTATGGCCATAGAAGTAAGTTCCACGAGTTTTGGGCCCAAAAATTCTCTCTCTTCAACTTCATGCTAATGCAGAGGAGAAAGATACTTTCGACCATAGAGAACTTCATAGAGAGCCATCTTGATTGTCGCCTGATAGCTACTGTTGTAGGCAAATTCGACCAAGGGCAAGTATTTACTCCAAGAACCCTGAAAATCCAAGATGCAGGCATGGAGCATGTCTTCAAGTGTTTCGTTGATGTGCTTCGTATGGCCGTCATTTTATGGATGGAAGGTCGTGCTGAACTTCAACTGGGTTTCTATGGCCTTGTGCGAGCTCTTTTAAAATACAGAAGTGAACCTAGTATCTCGATTTGAGACAAGGGATACTAGTACTCCATGGAGCCTCATTATTTCCTGAACATAAATCTCAGCCAACCTATCCATGGAGTGTATAATTTGCGCAGGCAGGAAGTGCGCCGACTTTGTGAGCCTTTCCACAATCACCCAAATGGCGTCGTGCCCTTTACTATTCTTTGGTACGCGACACACAAAGTCTGTAGACATGTGCTTTCAATTCTACTCAAGAATATCAAGGGGTTGGAGTAACCCAGCGAGCTTCTGATGTTTAGCTTTCACCTGTTGACAGGTGAGACATTTCTGTACGAACTCCACCACATCTCTCCTTAGGCCTGCCCACCAGTAGTGTTCTTTTAAGTCGTGATACATCTTGGTGGTACCAAGATGTACCGCATAAGGAGCTGTGTGCGCTTCATTACGGATTTGATACCTTAGGTTAGCATCGTCTGGCATGCATAATCTCTCGTTCATACGAAGAGCACCGTCTTCGGCTATCTGGAAGTTCTTCCTCCATTCCTTAATAATCTCGTATCTGTTCTCCTCTAGATGTGGGTCGAAAAGTTGTCCTTCCTTGATCCTGTCATAAAGAATGGTCTAGATGATGAGTGCCGAAAGGCTATCCGCAATAATATCTAAGCCCGTATCCCTGATCTCCTTGGATAACTCGGGAGGTAGTGTTCGTAACGACCAAAGAGTTCTCTTGCCTTTCCTGCTTAAAGCGTCAACTACCTTGTTAGCCTTTCCGAGGTGGTAGTGGATATCGCAATAATAGTCTTTGATGAGATCGAACCACCTACCTTAGCGTGCATTGAGGTCTTTTTGTGTGAAGGTATACGTCAAACTCTTGTAGTCTATGTAGATGTCACAGTGAATTCCATAGAGGTAACACCTCCAAATCTTCAAGGCAAACACCACCATCGCTGGCTCGAGGTCGTGGGTGGGTAGCGACTCTCATAATTCTTGAGTTTTCTTGATGCATAAGGTATTACTTTCCCATGTTGCATCAACGCCGCACCCAATCCTTATTTTGAGGCATCGCAATAAAGCTCAAATCCAATGGCCCCCGTGGGGATTGTCAACACTGAAGTAGTTGTAAGATGCCTTTTGAGCTCTTAAAAGCTCTCTTTATAAGTCAAAATCAAAGAAAAATTGTTGTCCTTCCGAGTTAGGCGAGTTAAGTATAGAGCAAGTTTGGTGAACCCCTCTATGAATCGCCTATAGTTCTCGGCTAAGTCCAAGAAACTACGAATTTTCGTGACTGTTATAGGCTGCTTCCATGAATTCACAGTTTCGATCTTGGACGGATCCACTGAAATCTCTTCCTTAGACACCATGTAACCAAGAAAAGAGGCATTTTCGAACAAAATATTCACACTTCTTGAACTTTAGATAAAGAATTTTCTTGGCTAATCTTTGCAAAACAACGCGTAAATGGACCTCATGCCCCTCCTTTATATTCGAATAAACAAGATTATCGTCGATGAAGACTATAACGAACTTAGCGAGATAGTCTTCGAATATGCGATTCATTAGATCCATAAACACGGCCAGAGTTATGGTGATTCCAAAAGACATCACAAAGAATTCATAGTGTCCGTAATGGGTACGGAATGCGTACTTGGGTATATCTTCATCGCGTATTTTAAGCTGGTGATAGCTCGATCGTAAGTTTATCTTCGGTAACACTGTTGACTCTTGAAATTGGTCAAATAAGTTATCGATCATCAAAAGTGGGTACTTGTTCTTTATAGTTAGCTTGTTTAATTCCCGATAATCTATACACAAATGCATAGACCCATCCTTCTGTCCAACAAAAAGTACTGAGGTCCCCCACGGTAAGTGGCTGGGTCTTATAAAACAATTGTGAAGCAACTTTTGAAATTGAATTTTTAATTCTTTCTCCGTCAGGGCCATACGATATGACACCTTAAACACAAGGGCAGTACTCGGTAATAGTTTGATAACGAACTCAATCTCACGATCGGAAGGTAATCCCAGAAGGTCTTTGGGAAAACCATGGAGAAAATTCTTCACGATCAGGATATCTACAACTTGACGCGTGTACTCCTGAGACAAGTCCACAATGTGAGCGAGGAAGCCCTGACAACAGCCATCAAGCATATTTCGTGCTTGAAAGGCAGATATAATGGGTATAGTTAACCCTCTAGGTGACCCGTTAAACTCTAAACTCTCTATTCTAGGAGGTTAATAAAGTATGTTCTTCCTCCTATAATCGATAGTTGCATGGTACTTGGATAACCAATCCATGCCCAAAATAATATCAAAGTCTCGCATCTCAAGGACCACAAGATCAACATAAAATTTACGGCCACTCAAAAAGATACGGACATCCCTGAATCAGAACTAAGACTCCATGGTCTCGATCGAAGGGGTCGCCGTTAGGAGGGGTTGTGTTATATCGTCAGGTTTTCTATCTAACTTCTTAACATATCCACTTGCAATGAAAGAGTGAGAATCCCCTATATCTATGAGAACGTACGCAGTAGTGTTGGCAATAGAGATCTGACTTGTGACAACAGTTAAGGGTCCTGCGGCCACTTCAACTTTATTGATTGCAAAGACTCAAGCATTGGGCTTTGCTTGGTTTCCACTTTTATTCCCTGGTTCTGAGCTTGGCCTCTTAGTTCTCGGCACTCTCTAGCCTTCAGGAAATTGTAACACCTTTGGTTGTTGTTATTGTTGTAGTTGTACCGATACTCTCTTGGGTGGTGCCTACTGCACGTAGAGCAAAGAGGTGCATTGGTATTGCGCTTCTTCGCTTAATTGTACCAATTTTGGAAGGTTGGATCCCGAGTTACGCTTGTCTCTAGAATTGGTTCCGCGTAAATGATTAGGATGTGAGTTGTAATTCGATCAGTTCCCATCGTTGTGGCGACGCGGTGGAAAGTTACACCACTGTGAATAGTGCGATCTGTTCAACGCTCTGTCTGTCTACAACGGGTTGGACTTGGGCTTCTCCTCCTGTTCTGTCTACATAGATTCCGAGCGTAAGGCACACTAGACAACATCTGTATAACTGGTGGGTCCATCCCTGCCAGTATCGGCAAAACAAGCTATATTAGAGTTTAAGCCCCATATAAACTTGTTCTTCCGACTGACATCGGTAGCCATTACATCTGTCACAAACTTGGCCACCTCGTCGAATTTTAAGACGTAATTAGCCACACTCAGCTTTTCCTGATGCATATTAATGCTGTTTTGAACGGCATCACCGAAGTACTTCTCATGGAAAACTCGTTGAAAATCGGCCCACGTCATGGTACTACGTCCCGAGTCTTGTTCAGCACAGTCGACCAGTAAGGTGCGTCTTTGTTGAGCATAAAGACGACACAAGAGACCTTCTCATAGTCTAAAATTTGCAATATAACAAAGATAAGTTCTATATGACTTATCAATTCCTCGACAGCGAGAGGATCTGGGGAACCATCGAACGATGGAGGTTGGGCTCTACGAAACCTCTCAGAGACCGCCTCCAAGGTCATATGGGGCACTAGTACTCCTTAAGCATAGGCGAGAGGGGCTAAATCAGGTGCCAGAGGTCGAATCGCCGAGGCATGAGTTTGCATCATTAGGTGGTGCTGCGGTATGCCTGGAACAGGATGATCCGCAAGGTAAGGGGCGCCCATTACGGGGTTAGGGTACGCTGCTGGCCTGGCTTGCTTTGGAGGGCCTCCCGTAGGGATAATAATTACCCCCAGGTGAATTTTATCGGCTTCTAGAGCCGGATCTGGGTACTCAGGCAGTTCTTCGCCACCTCTTTGCATTTGGTCCTCAATCGGAGGCGAGGGAGGAAGACCGAAAGCCCCGTATCCCAAGCGCTCTATCAGGCGATTCAACACCTCTGATTACTGTCGCTGGATCTCAGCCTGGCGTTCTATGGCCTCGCGAAACTCAGCCACTGCCTTTGATAAATTTGGCCTCGTTCAAAGTCAGCGAGGAAAGTGAGGTGGTAAGTGACCCGAGTCAACGCACTATCATTAAAATCACTAAATAAAGTAGACAAATGAATGCAAAATACAAAGCAATCGTCATACAATCAAAGATAACAGAAGTTAACATCACATAGTACTAGCAAACATTAGCCCATGGTACGTAGTTGCGTTACACAAGGATTGAGGAGGATGATACAACACATAAGCTAGTCAAATCTAGTCTCTCTCTTAAAAGTGGCAAAAATATAATGCTAACTAATGATTACTATGCTTATCACTTCTAATTTAGTTAGACACAACGCTAAGATAGGCTGGAATGAAACCATTACGACTACACTAAGGCTGCGGAGATGTGGTTAGTACCTTCGTAAATACGGCCTAACACTCACCCTCGTTATGATCCTCATCGGGGTCCTCCTTCTCCGAGGTGTCATCAGTCGACAGCGTATCGCTAATGGCTCGAAAGTCGTCTATGTACGCACTCATCTCGTGAACGTACTGGCACTCCAAATCAATCATTGTATCTCTTATGGTAATTAGACTGTCATAATAGGTAGGCGACCCAGAAGGACGGAATGGGGACATCAAACCTCAGTAGTATATATTGTACAATAGGTATTGCGACACAACCGTAGGACTAGCCTCCACGATCTGGCATATGAAATACCTATGGTACTTGGATACTCGCCTCGGCTGTTGTGCCCACCTCATCACTGCGTCATCCCACTCTCGGCGACATCTGAAGGGGTCAAACGATTGCTGCAACGCTTGACTAAACGACTGCTAGTTATAGTTTACGGCACCCCCCGGTCTCCCAACGATGGTCCTCCACTAACTGAGTGGCTGATCTCTCAAGAACTGTATCGCGATAAAAATCCAAAGGTTGCAGGAGACTTTAAGGTCCACCATTATGAGCTTGAACATATTGGCCCAATCATGAATGGTCTATGAGGCAGTTTGTGTTGGAGCTGGGAATCCTTCTCTCTGCAGTAGCTGGGTGATATGTGCCTGGAACAGGTTGCCCGCGCCGATGAAAAATTATGGCTAATGGCTGTGACCCTTGCTGGGAAGGTTGGAGGAAATGTGGGCCTACCGCCTGAGCGACTGCGCTTCCTTACAGGTTGGCTGGAGTTTTGAGACTCCGCTTTATTTCTTTGTCCCACCATCGTAGAGTAATAACCTCAAGTATTTCAACATAGATCAACAAGGTATAGCTCGTGAAGTTAAAGGAAAGGAACTCACAGTGGCGACAATGAGGAAATCATGCTTGTGCATACGGGGTTGTTTGAACGACTGGCTAAACCTTGCTCTGATACAAACTTTGTAACTATCCAAAACATATTACCAATAATATACCATCAAAGATCGCAAATAAAAAATAATCTATAACTTTGT
This sequence comes from Boehmeria nivea var. tenacissima, assembly GCA_018132145.1. NCBI lineage: Eukaryota > Viridiplantae > Streptophyta > Magnoliopsida > Rosales > Urticaceae > Boehmeria > Boehmeria nivea. The sequence goes on from CM030879.1 coordinate 2,254,684, forward strand.
AAACTATTTCACGTCTCAAAAATACGGTTAAATTGAACATTTTACATAATAATAAGAAATACAATTTAACTCCAAAAGCACGGGTTTCTAACCATGACCTCATAACCAACAAAAATCAATTTTCGTGTGAGGATTGGTCAAAATAAGTTTAAGGCTTCAAAATCTTTTTCAATCGGCTTACCGACGGTCCACACGATGCCCACAAGGTTGGTCCCGTATGCACCCGTCGTCTTCTTTTATTACCTCCAGCATTCGACCTTCCCATTTAACTTACCTGTAACACGAGCACGCTAGTGAGCTAATAGCCCAATAATGGATTAAGGACATAAGGTATTACATTCATCACAAATTCAATTAATCATATATGCAACAATAGAATACCCATAAAAGGTAATCAACTTACTAACCCAACGGTTGCAATCCGATTCAAAGATTCAAGCCATCTTTGGTTTCACTTTAAGGCCTTTAGATCGCGACAATATCTTACAAAGAATACGTGTACACATAATTTACTATTTTAAATGATCCTTAATTAACTTCCATTTGGCCCATCAGCCATTTCGAAACCTTTTGCGGCCAATGATACCGTCGAGCCGTTTCGTATTTGATTTCACAGTTGCCCTGTCGGGTCTGTCCGGGACTTATAGCAATATTGGCCCCTTGGGCTGTCCCGTTTAATTTATTTTCTCATAGCGGCATTGTCTCCCGTAGGGCCTCTCTGTCCTTGCCAAAACATTTCGTGATCAATGAACTCATCGGGTCGTTTCGAAAGTATTAACTTTAGCTTACCCCATCGGGCCGATCCGGATCGTCAATCAGCATATGGCGAGGAGGGCCGTCTGTCGGCATCCTCTGAGCCTCTCGGGTCGTTTCGAGAACTTTTGCAGCCAATGGCCTTGCCGGCTTTCTCGGAACCGATAACAGCAATTGCCCTATCAAGTCCATTCAAAAGTTAAGACGCTTCCCCGCTTTTCGAACTATTCTGAAACTTACTCAACCTGTAATACAATGTCAACAACGGAAAGTGGATAGTTTTATGTCCATGGTTTCATACCCACAGACAGAATGACACACACATGCACATGCAAGAGACTTAAACCCACAATCCCATACTTATGGGTTAAGATAACAAACTAGAAGCATGTATTCCCATACTCATGCACCCCAGACTAGTAATAATACAATTACTTTATACAACATCTAATTACAATATTACAAGCCAGCACGAGGTCAGAAACATAGATGATCATTCGATCATGGTAAAGTATACTCTTGCTACAGAGGAGATCCACTTACTTGAGGTTCTAAGCTTCTCGGCTCGGTCCTCGCGGTCTTTCTCTCCCAACGTCACTCCTTGGAGTCTGTTATGTGATTCTTCTGTCTATCACAAGGATTAGAAGATCAACATCGAGATTCACTAGTTATTTGAGAGGAATAAAACTTTGAGGATAGGTGGACCAAAAGAAGGGACTCTAGACGGTCGGGCGACAAACGGTTCGTCAATAAATCCCTCTAGGGGTGTTCACGTCTTGAGTGTCGTCACCTTTAAGGTTTACCGTCCATCCCGAATAATGGTTACGTCATTAGACTAGTTTAGGTGAGATTAATTCTTGGACCTTATTGGTCCTTGACTTAGTCATAAAAAGTGTCTAAATTTTAAGCCGAAAATCAACAGAGTTTTCTCTGTTTTTCGGATATCCAGGCGAAAGCCTTCACCTAATTTCAACCTAGCACCGAACTCAATTTGAACACAAACTATCCCAATAACCACGCAGTTCAATTTTCACATAAAATAAATAATTCATTCAAAGCACGATAATAAATCAAACCCGAGCCTCAATGGCTCGAATTCCACTTAAAAGCAATAAATACCAAAGTTCAAACCAAAGTTGATCATTCTAGAATCTTTGCATTATTTAGATTTGAAGTCATAACCAGTTGCCCGTTGATACCTTTGGTAAAAAACGGTGCAGGGTCGTGCGTCCAAAATTGTTTTATTGATGTTACAGCACAATTTGAAAGAATAAAGAAAATACGATATGTTGTCAGTGATTTTTCGTTAGTGAATGTAGCTTCGGGGGTGGAATCTCCAAGGCACAATTAATGCAAGCACGAGCACTCGATTCCAACAGCAAAGCATTGCCACGTCATCACAGGAGCTTCCCCCGGATGAAGAGTGGACGAGGATTGTCGAAGATGATCCTCGATCTTACAATTCCACAAAGATAAGCAGGAAAAGCATCGCCGAAGGTGGTGTCAATTTTGTGACAAGAGCCTCGGAGAGGGATTGACAGACAAGGAGGCCGCAGATTCTCGAAGATGATCCGCCCCTACGAAGCTAGCCTCGGAGCGGAAGCAAAGACTTCACTCAAGACAGAATGCTCCACCCGCGAAGATGGTGACCCACAATCAAAGATGAAGTCCACGCACGGTAGTTTAGGTCTTTCTTTCCATTCCTTATTTCTAACCCCGATCGTGTGATATTATGTAACCAATCCCGTAAAACCCGGGATTGATATGACTGTAGATATTCAATTCCTGAGAAATAACTGCATATGTATTTGGCAAACTAATCCTGAGATTTATAAGATCGTACGTTATGCCGTCCCTTTTACGTAACCATCATTCGTCACCTACAAAAGGTAGAGGACGGAGCTGGGGGAGGTTGAAAACTATTCTGAGAAATAAAATTAAAACTGGATGTAGATTATTATTCCAGAGGAGGGCTGAACCACTCTAAAAATCTCTCTCTCTTTTTACTTTTCCGACCAAAGAAATTGTTTTTTTTTTCATTGCCACGTCACTTTCAGAGGTTTGGATCGCTGCTAGTTCAAATTTTACACCAACAGATTGGCGCTAGAAGAAGGGCCACTGCCCTTTCTTTCCAGTAGTTTTTATTCCAATCTTTTCCAGAAGCTTTCATCGTTCCTTGATCGGAGATCAATAGCGCCGACAACAAGACTTAATGAAAAAAAACCCCATGACTACCGAGCAAGAGTAGCTTGAGTAGAGGCTGAAGAATATGGAGGAATTTATGGCGAGGATGAGTGGCATGAAGGAGACTTTGGTTCAAAACCAAAGCCAGCCGTCGTTTCTCACCGACAGGGAGCAAGCAGATGTGCTCCGGGCGCGGCTCTGGACAGAGCAAATGAAGGCCGCTGTTGAAGTGGTTGCCGAAGGCACCACCGAGGCCGACCCGGAGGAAGACTCTGCTCACAGGTCAGATGCCGAAACCCGTGACCCCCGTAGAGGCAGGACTATGACGGCGCGCAAGCCCGCGGCCCATACCAGAGGTGCGCGGTCATCGACATAGCTGAAGTTGCTACCCACTCCTGGGGTGTGCGGCCGCTGGCGGTCTGAACCAGAGGTTCGCGACCTGCCACTGACGTGACTGAAGATGCAGCTCACACCTTAGGTATGCGGCCATCGGTGGTCCGAGCCAGAGGTTTGCGACCAACAGCTGACGTAGCTGAAGAGTCGGCCCAGATCGGATCTGTCTTCGACGACTGGGCCCACTCCCTTAGGAGCAAGTAAGGTATGCTCCTGTTAGGCTTTTTCTTACACAACGCAAGTGCACGTGCCGTGGCAAGTAATAAAGTGTGAATTAAGTGTCGATCCCACGAGGACTTGGTTTCCTAATTACCAAACTAGTCTAATCCTAACTCTATTCGAACGATTAATTGTAAATGTTTATAATAAAATGTAAAGAAACAAAATCTTAAATATAAAATGAATGCAATAAAAACACAGCACAAACGTATTAATTATCTCTAATCTAATATCGATTTGTGTTGATTTAATTTGGTGCACAATTCAATTATCCTCTCTCGAATCTCTAATTGAACCCTAAACATCAATCATATGTTGGCCAAACACATAATAGCATTAAACACGAATCAAATTAATCACATAGGCATAGAATCAATGATTAATATTGCAGAAAATTATGAATTACACAGATTTTGTCTAGGCTACATCGTAGCCTTAGCATAAAAATTCTAAAACATAATGAATAAGAAAATAATAACAGGAATCATAGAGTTCATGGTGGAGAAAGAACAGTAAAGGAGTAGAAGAAACTCTTCACGGTGACGGTTGAGAAGCGTTCTTCGTGTTCTTCACGTTCTTGAGAGACTCGCAAAACCTTCACTTTTTATCTCTGAGATTGGAAATCTTCCGTCAAGAAAATCTTTTTCTTCGTCCAAGTCCTGTCTCTTCGTCCAAACTGTGTTCTATTTACAGAGCACAAGGTTTGACCTAATTTTGGAGGAATTTCGGAACCTTTCGCGCTTGGAAAACGACGTCGTTCTCCTTCAGGAGGTCTGGCCGATCGATCGGCGCTTAACTTGCGATCGATCGGCGCTTACGCGTTCTCAGGAATTGTGGCTCCCGATCGATCGGCTTGAATTCCACGATCGATCGGCGTTGCTTCTGTGCAAGTTGCGTAGTTGAGCCGATCGATCGGCTAGTGTAGCGCGATCGATCGGCATTCCTTCTGGCTTTTCGTTGCATTCTTTGAAATTTTGGCCGATCGATCGGCTAATGAGCCGCGATCGATCGACAAGTCCTCTGCCTTTTTGTTCTCATTTTTGCAACTTCTGCCGATCGATCGGCTGCTATGCCGCGATCGATCGGCGATGTCTCTGTCTTTGTCCTCATGTTTTCCTTTGCTCCAAAATGTTCCATTTTATGTACTTTTTCATCTCGGTTTCCGTACTTGTGCTTAATTCACTTGTACACTCACAAAACTCATTAAATAACATAAACTTGAGGAGTTAAACAACAATTCAAGCCTAAATTTGTGATATATAAGTGAGTATTTTGCTCGCTTATCACACCCCCAAACTTGAATCATTGCTTGTCCTCAAGCAACAATGAAGACAAATTTTAATTCTATGATGCATGACTCTTATCTTAACATGAATAATTGAATGAATGAATAATTGGATAAATGAATGAATGAATGAATGAATAATTCTAAATGAAAAATAATCCTAAATAAAAACAAAGCAATGTATGATTCTAACTTCAACATCCGGATTCTTCGTCGTGCACGGCATGGATAGTTCTCAGGAACATTTCACCGATTCCCTTGTGGTATCGAAGTCCTCATCCAACTAGAGCTTTTACAGATCAAGCTTACCTCGGAAATGGCCTTTCAAGTGTGTGTGTGCGATTCCTCTTTCATCCAACCGACTACTGTATACTCAAGAAGACTTAACGGTTCGTACCGAAGAGAATCACCATAAGCCCGACCCCGTCGCTAATCTCCACTAATGTAGAACACAAGTAATTGAGGATCAAAAGGACTTTTCGGCTTGTAATATTGTGGCCTCGGCTAAGGTAGGTTGAAAGTTAATTTTAAGCTTGATGTTCACCTAAACCCATGCCTTTACGGCAACACCACTGAATCTTTTTACACCTTCTTTTCCTTTCAATTTTTCCACCCGATTACCAAAACACCAAACCACCCTTCCCCCAAACTTCGTTTTGACTACCCTTGTTAAATTAGAACATTGGATACTTTTTTTTTTATCCAATATTTTTATTGTTGATACGGGTAACGAAATTGGGTTTAAGGCTCTACATTGTTAATAAAATCACTCTCTTTCGTACAAAATTAATCACTGCAGTCTAGGTGAACAAGGGTGATTGTGGATAATATAAGGCTAATGGGTGTAAATGTCACAGGTTGGTAAAATTTGAAATAAATGGTGGTTATAGGCTCAAAACTATGGGTGCAAAGGCATATTGTCCAAGGTGTGCTATTTAGGCTCAAACGGTCCAAATGATGGCCTTAATCATTTCCTCAAGTTCTTGTTACTAGGATTTTACCTCGAAAAGCAACTAAGGTCAGGTTCTAGAGATCTCAAACAAGTATTATCAGAAAGAACTTCTATTGCATACATTCATCAGTCGAGTTTCAAGAGAAATATTACGTGCATGAAATGTGAAATAGCCAAATCCTAAGTTTACTATCAATGTTATACTCAAAGAAGGGGAAAAACTTACGACACAACGCAGGACTCGACTTCGTGCCAGTCTTCATCATCGACTCACGCCATTGCACAAATAAAAGAAACACTAAACACTTCGTTAGAATTCATACAATAGCCAAGTTTATTAACATGCATAAATGAAAACAAACTACATAAAAATAAACCTAATAACCTAAAAATAAAGTAAATGAAAATGAAAATTAAATAGTTCAACAATAATTAAAATACAACTAATAGAAAATAAAGATAGAAATGTGCCTCCTCTCGATCGGGTTGCTGCGGTCTGGCTATGCAATGGAAAGCACCCCCCCAAACTTGGAATAGACAGTATCCTCACTGTCGCAAATAAGGCGGTGGAAGGGGGACCTATTCGGGCCATGATTCCCACTCAACGTCGGGTCGGTCTGGGGACGGGCTGCGGTATGGCTGCAAGAGGTACTCAGGGAATGGCTCCCTCGGTTGGTGCTGCAAGTCCACCTCCAGGTTGTGCACGTGCTGGGCGAGGTGGTACTGGCGTTGCTGCAAGTCGGACACACGGCGAAGGAGGCTAGCCTGACCCATCTGTAGAGACTCCTGACCCAACCGCAGGGTCTCGAAACCCTGAGTCATCAGCGCGGCGATGGAGTCGAGTGAATGGGTCTCAGGTGGTGAGGCACCGGAAGAGGAGCCCTCGCCTTGTTGGAATAGGCGACGTGACCGACGCGCCGCTTGGCAGCGTTCCCGTTCTTCATCCACTCCGGCGTCGATGTTCTGCGTCGGGATCATGTTCATGTACCGAATGCGCGGTGGGGCTGCGGGTGGTGGCGGTGGCGGAGGTTGATTGGGGAAAGGCACAAAGCCCATCCTGTCAGGGTCGGGGGTACTGCCGGGCCACTGTTCAAATCTCATCAGACTGTCGTGGTTGAACTTCTTCGGCCCCAATGTCATCTCCTCATCGCTCATTGGCACACCGGCCTGAGCACACAGGTAGGTGATAAGAATCGGATGAGTGAGTGCCGCCGGGTGCTGTCCCAGATTCGCCCGATGGCAGATGGAGTCCTTGATGATCGTGGCGGCGTCGATGGAGCGGCCGGAACAGATGCAGTTGGTGAGGAGGGCGCGGTCTGTTGTAATCTCCGAACTCTGGGAGGTCGGCATGAGATTATGGCGGATGAGATGATACCATGCATGCGCGAAGCGGTTGAGCGTGTTGGTACGGACATACAGTGGCTTGGTCGGGTTGGAGGCCGAGTAAGACCAATAGGAGCCTGGGAAACCCATCTCCTGCAAAAGAGCCTCATAATCGGCACCCTCGTGTAATAAACGATGAAAATCGTCATCCACTACCGTGGGGAGGTTGAGAACGCTCCGTAGGGTGGCCGAGCTGAAGGACACGTCCTTGCCGTGAACCAACACAACATTGCCCGGTCTGTTAAAGTGTGCGTTGGCATAGAACTCCTAGACCACAACCAAATTGGCTGCGCAAGGTTGATCGCACAACCGTTGCCAGCCGAGTCGGCGTATCTGAGCCTGTAAATGATCATCGCTAGGCTCAGGGGCGAAATCGCACTCCACGTGCGTTGGTTGGCCAGACTGCACAAAGTGCTTATAGAGTCGCTCGGCATCTTCATTGACAAACACTTGAGAAAAGGCCACGGCGGGTCGGCACACCATCTCGGCCGGCACCCTAGTCTTTCTCTTAGCCATTACGGAGAAGTCGATAACCGAATGCAACAATCACAACAAAGAACCGCACACGAGGCAAAACCCGCAGCAATATAACAGCACACAAACCCGCAACACGACTAGCAAACAAACCCGTTACACTACCAGCAAAACAGAGCTAAGATACCCACGAACGCACCAGAATCCTGACTCCCACCCCGCAGAACAATTGTAGCAGCAATAATCCAACCAAAGAAACACAACCCAACAAAGCGTGCCGACAACGAAGAGGTTACTGAGAAAAATTGGCAAACCTCTGAATAGCACGAGATAGCCGGCGGTGAAAGCAGCGTTCGAAAATCGGTGCGTGGCAGAGGGTGAGAGGCTCGCGGTGGAAGAGTCGAGCGCGGACGAGTGAGTGGCTCGGTGCTCACGACAGGAGAATGGCGCGAGGGGGCGAGAGGGGGGAGGGGCGAGCGATGTGAGGGGCGTAAGGGTGTTTGGATGGGGAGAAAGGGGAATATTTGGTGGGGATTATCTGGTGGCGATAAGGGAGGGGCGAGCGAGGGGAAGAGATGGGCTGGTGAGAGTGTTTGGATGGGAAGAAATAGAGATAGGGCGAGAGGAACGATCGGAGTGGTAGTGAGGGCGAGCGAAAGTGGTGTTTGGGCGAAATAGGGTTGGTGGGAAGTTAAAAACCCTCGAAGAGAAGTGAAACGCACCGTTTCAAACGTTTGCGCGCCTTGCCGATCGATCGGCACAAGTCTCGCGATCGATCGGCTATCGATCGAGTGCTCCCAGTCGGCTCTCGCGATCGATCGCGCTAGATTCCGTGATCGATCGACTGGATGTTAGTCTGTCGCTAGTGGCTCCTCGCGATCGTTCGGCATTTGACGCCCGACCGATCGGCTATGGATCTGCCTGGGTGAAGTGCGCGATGGGGAGGGGCCGTGATCGATCGCCCTTATTTCTGCGATCGATCGGCGCTGAATCTGTGCCGCCCCTTTTTTTTTTTTTTTTTCTCTTCTGCAAAACTAAAAAGAATATCAAATCCCAAAAGGTCATACACAAAAACCAACGTAAAATAAAGGATAAAAATTTAACAATCAAAATAGTGAGGACTAATGAAAATGGAGCAGAAAATCACTGAAATTAAGAAGTAGAAACTAAAAATAAATGAAAGATAACTCACTGACGGTCGGGTTGCCTCCCGACAAGCGCTACGTTTAACGTCCAGCTTGACTCGTTGTCTTCAAGCATCTTGAAGAATTGTGGTTGATGTCAGACCGATTGGTTCGCCCGTGACATATGTCTTGACTCTTTGTCCGTTCACCTTGAATGACTCCCCCTCTTTATTGCTCAATTCCACAGCTCCATGGAGACAAATCTTGATCACGGTGAATGGTCCCGACTATATGGATTTCAGCTTCCCGGGAAAGAGTTTCAATCTCGAGTTGAACAATAGCACCTGTTGTCCCAGTTGTATGTCTTTTCTAATGAGATGCTTGTCATGCCATGCCTTTGTCTTTTCTTTGTAGATCTTCGCATTCTCAAACGATTCAAGATGAAGTTCCTCCAATTCATTGAGCTGTAGAGCACGTTGGACTCCTGCGGCTTTTAGGTCCATATTTAGCTTCTTCAATGACCATAGTGCACGATGCTCGAGTTCCACAGGTAAGTGGCATGCTTTGCCAAAGATAAGACGATACGGGGACATACCTAACGGCGTTTTGAATGCCGTTCGATATGCCCATAAAGCGTCATCGAGTCGTCGTGCCCAATCTTTTCGCGAGCAGCTCACAGTTCTTTCCAGAATTTGCTTAACCTCCCGGTTTGAAATCTCAGCTTGGCCATTGGATTGCGGGTGATAACCGAGTGCCTTCCTGTGTCGCACACCATACCTTAAGAGGAGAGCTTCAAATTGCTTGTTGCAGAAGTATGTGCCCTCGTCACTTATGATAGCCCGCGGTGTACCGAACCGTGTGAAAATGTGCTTGTGGAGGAACTTGAGTACTACCTTGCCATCGTTTGTAGGAGTCGCGGCTGCTTCAACCTATTTTGAGACATAATCAACCGCGAGGAGGATGTATTTGTTGTTGAACGATGAGGGGAAGGGCCCCATAAAATCAATCCCCCACACGTCGAAAAGCTCGACCTCGATGATGTTCGTTAGCGGCATTTCATTGCGGCGTGAGATGTTACCCAATCGTTGACAACGATCACAAGATAGCACAAAGCGATGGGCGTCCTTGAACAATGTACGCCAATAAAATCCACATTAAAGTACCTTAGCCGCTGTCCTCTTGCCCCCAAAATGCCCACCACACTCTAAAGTATGGCAATGGGTTAGAATGCTATGCATTTCTTCTTCTGGAACACACCGTCTGATAATCTGATCTGCATAGTGTCGATAGAGGATTGGTTCCTCCCAATAGTAATACTTCACATCGGAGAGGAATTTCTTCTTCTGATGATAAGTGAAGTCGGGTGGTGTGCCATGACCTGCAAGGTAATTGACAAAGTCTGCAAACCACGGTAGGTGTTTCACTGCTAGCAACCGTTCATCTGGGAAGTTGCCATCGATGGCCTGCTCTAAGTCTTTCTTCTCTTCATTCTCAAGTCTTGACAAATGATCGGCCACCAAGTTTTCCGTTCCTTTCTTATCTTTAATCTCCAAGTCGAACTCCTGAAGCAATAATACCCATCGGATCAACCTTGGTTTAGCATCTTTCTTTTCCAATAAATACTTGAGTGCCGAGTGGTCCATAAAGACTATGACTTTGTTGCCAATGAGATAGGGCCGGAATTTGTCGAATGCGAATACCACTGCAAGTAATTCCTTTTCTGTTGTAGCATAATTCAATTGCGCATCATTGAGGGTTCTGCGTGCATAGTAAATGGTGTGAAACAACTTGTCCTTTCTCTGCCCCAAAACTGCACCCACTGCAAAATCACTAGCATCACTCATAATCTCGAAAGGCAAAGACCAGTCTAGAGGCATCACTACTGGGGCGGTGACCAACTTTTCCTTCAGAACATTAAAAGCTTCCAAGCACTCATCGGTAAAATCAAAGGCGGCACATTTTTCAAGAAGGTTACATAACGGTCTTGAGATCTTGGAGAAGTCTTTGATGAATTGACGATAAAAACCAGCATGCCCCAAAAAGCTTCGAACTCCCTTCACTGAAGTCGGCGGTGGAAGTTTTTCAATTGTATCCACTTTCGCTCTATCTACCTCAATGCCATTTGAAGAGATCCGATGACCTAGCACAATTCCCTCCTTGACCATAAAATGGCACTTCTCCCAGTTAAGAACCAAATTTGTCTCCACACATCTTTCCAGGACCTTTGACAAGTTATTCAAGCAGTGATCGAACGACGAACCAAAAACAGAAAAATCATCCATGAATACCTCAATGATTCGCTCTACCATGTCTGAAAAGATGGCCATCATGCAACGTTGAAACGTCGCTGGTGCATTGCAAAGTCCAAATGGCATTCTGCGGAATGCAAAAGTGCCATAAGGACAAGTAAAGATGGTTTTCTCTTGGTCTTCAGGTGCAATGGCTATTTGGTTATACCCGGAATAGCCATCAAGGAAGCAATAATAGTCATGTCCGGCGAGCCGATCGAGCATCTGATCAATGAATGGCAAGGGGAAGTGGTATTTGCGGGTTGCCTTGTTCAGCTTCCTATAATCCATGCATATCCTCCATCCAGTGACTGTCCTTGTTGGAATCAGCTCGTTATTGTCATTCTTCACAACTATCATCCCTCCTTTCTTTGGCACTACTTGGACAGGGCTAATCCACGAGCTATCAGAGATAGGGTAAATCACACCTGCATCCAACCATTTGAGGACTTCTTTTCTGACAACTTCCTTCATGGACGGGTTTAACCGATGTTGATGCTCCAATGAAGGTTTGTGCTCTGCTTCCATAAGAATACGATGAGAACATAGAGATGAACTAATCCATTGCTTCCTTATACTTTCTCAGCACCCTTAACAACTTTTCTTCGTTTTCTGATGATAATTCTGACGAAATGATGACTGGCAAGGTAGATGATTCTCCAAGGAATGCATATCGGAGATGAGAAGGCAGTTGCTTCATCTCTAGTACCGGTGGCTTCTGAATGGAGGGTAAAGTGCGGCTGGGCCCTGTGCCAAGTTCTTCAAAAATATTTCCTTTTATTCGGCTCAAATGCATCCATCCACGCAATAGTTTCACGGACTTCATTACCTTCACATATTTGCTCGGTACAGTCTATCAAGCAAGCTTCCAAAGTATCTGCTGGGATGTTTGAGATCTCTGCCACTACTGTATCAAGAACATCCACTCGGAACACATCATCACTAGCTTCGGGAAGCTTCATTGCCTTGAAGACGTTGAATGTTACTTCTTCATCTTGCACTCTCAATCGCAGTTCACCCTTCTGTACATCGATTAGTGCCTTTCCAGTTGCCAAAAATGGTCTACCTAGGATGATGGGAATGTCTCTGTCCTCTTCCATGTCTAGCACCACAAAGTCCGCTGGAAAGATGAACTTATCTACCTTGACAAGCACATCTTCGATAACTCCACGGGGATGCTTGATCGATCTGTCTGCCATCTGTAAAGTAACCCGTGTCGGCTTTGCTTCTCCCAACCCAAGGCGTCTGAAAATAGACAAGGGCATCAAGTTGATACTTGCCCCGAGGTCGCATAAGGCTTTCTCAAAAACTGACCCTCCAATTTCACAAGGGACGGTGAAGCTTCCTGGGTCCTTCAACTTCTGAGGGAGTTTGCGCTGAATGATAGCGCTACACTCTTTAGTAAGTGCGATGGTCTCATAGTCTTCCAGCTTACGCTTCCGAGAGATGATTTCTTTCATGAATTTGGCATAGCTAGGCATCTGCTCCAAAGCTTCAGCAAATGGGATGTTTATATGGAGCTTTCTGAATACATCCATGAACCTCGAGAACTATTTGTCGAGCTTGTTGTTGACCAATCTTTGAGGGTAGGGTATTCTTTGAGGTGCAGTCATGGTCTTAATGACTTCTTCTTTAGTACCTTCTTCAACTTTTGGTTCTTTGTCTCGGGCTTTCTCTGTGGAGCATGGTTTCTTAACCTTGTCTTCAACAACTGTCCCACTACGAAGTGTAATGGCATTGCAATGGTCTTTAGGGTTCACCACCGTGTTACTTGGTAGTGTTCCCTGTTGTCTGGTGTTGTTTGCATTGGCAAGCTGATTGATCTGAGTCTCGAGGCTAAGACTTTCTAAATCAACTTTCTTTTCTCTAGGAGGAGGAGCTTGTTGCATTTGATGATTCTGCGAATTCTGAGGATTCTGTGTGTTCCTCCAAGAGAAGTTGGGATGATTTCTCCATGCTGGGTTGTAAGTGTTTCCGAACAGGTTATTGTTGCCAATATAATTTGCCTGCTCAGCCCCGTCAGTCATCATCGGGTTCCCTGCCTAACAAGTTTCACTAGGATGAGGTCCCTGGCACCACTGACAAGTAATGGCTGCATTAACCCCCAATTGACTGCTCTGAAGTTGCTTGGTTAGGGCTGCTATCTGCTCTGTTAAAGCCTTGACTGATTCGACTTCACTGATAGGCATCTGTTTTCTCAGAATGTTCCTTCCCGATCCCCCATGATCATTGTTCATTGCCATTTCTTCCAACAAAGAATAGGCTGCGTCTTCAGTCTTATTCATGAGTGCCCCGCCAGCTGCAGCATTTACTAAGGTCTTCGTTGCGGGTGTGACAGCAAGGTAGAACGTCTGAACTTGCATCCACTTAGGAAGGCCATGTTGTGGGCACTTCCTAAGTAGGTCTTTAAACCTCCCCCATGACTCATACAGTGTCTCCTCATCATGCTGTGCGAAGTTGACTATCTCATTGCGCAGCTTAGCAGTCTTCTCTAGTGGAAAGAACTTTGTCAAGAATTTCTAGCATAGGTCTTCCGAAGTAGTGATTGAATTAGCCGGCAGAGAATTGAGCCAACTCTTTGCCGTATCCCTCAGTGAAAATGGGAATAGGCGGAGTCTAATGGCATCATCAGTAACGCCATTGTACTTGAATGTGTCGCAGATCTCCATGAAATTCGCAATATGATCCTTGGGGTCTTCAGAACCAAGCCCACTGAATTGAATATTCTGAACCATCTGTAGAGTAGCGGGCTTGATTTCAAAGTTATTGGCAGCGATCGCTGGCGTTCGAATGGCCGAATGAACTCCAGCCACCGTTGGTAGGACATAGTCTCGCAGTGTCCTTGCAGCCTCCTCCGCGAAAGCTGGATTGTTCTCCATTGAAGATGGTGAAGATGATGGAGAGGAAGAAGATGAAGATTCCCTTTCTTATTCTTTTTGGGCTTGTAATATAGCTTCGCGAGCAAGCTTTCGATTCCGGTGGAAAGAACGCTCTATCTCGCTGTCAAATGGAAACAATGCAGCGTCTCCAAATTTGCGCATAAGCCTGTCACCACATAAAAAGAGCAAGAAAGAAAAACAAAATAAATAACTGTGAAATATTACAAAAGAATAAATAAAATGAATAAATCAATAAGGAAGAATGTTCGAATTAATGAAAGAATTATTTTGTTTGATATTAAAAACGCCAAGTCCCCGGCAACGGCGCCAAAAACTTGTTAGGCTTTTTCTTACACAACGCAAGTGCACGTGCCGTGGCAAGTAATAAAGTGTGAATTAAGTGTCGATCCCACGAGGACTTGGTTTCCTAATTACCAAACTAGTCTAATCCTAACTCTATTCGAACGATTAATTGTAAATGTTTATAATAAAATGTAAAGAAACAAAATCTTAAATATAAAATGAATGCAATAAAAACACAGCACAAATTACTCTGATTTCAATCAATGTTAAAAAGGCTAAGGCATCCGATTTCACCTAGACACACTATTGCATAATTCAAATTCTTCTGCATTAATTAATGATTGTTATGTGACGGCAAATTACTCTACGTATTATTCAATAATCTCTCTCAAGCATTAAGAACCTAAGTCTATAATGAACTCTCCTCTCTCGAATCTTGAGCCACAAATACAAACCAGCAATAAGAACAAGAATTTATCAAGCCGCACAAACGTATTAATTATCTCTAATCTAATATCGATTTGTGTTGATTTAATTTGGTGCACAATTCAATTATCCTCTCTCGAATCTCTAATTGAACCCTAAACATCAATCATATGTTGGCCAAACATATAATAGCATTAAACACGAATCAAATCAATCACATAGGCATAGAATCAATGATTAATATTGCAGAAAATTATGAATTACACAGATGTTGTCTAGGCTACATCGTAGCCTTAGCATAAAAATTCTAAAACATAATGAATAGGAAAATAATAACAGGAATCATAGAGTTCATGGTGGAGAAAGAACAGTAAAGGAGTAGAAGAAACTCTTCACGGTGACGGTTGAGAAGCGTTCTTCGTGTTCTTCACATTCTTGAGAGACTCGCAAAACCTTCGCTTTTTATCTCTGAGATTGGAAATCTTCCGTCAAGAAAATCTTTTTCTTCGTCCAAGTCCTGTCTCTTCGTCCAAACTGTGTTCTATTTATAGAGCACAAGGTTTGACCTAATTTTGGAGGAATTTCAGAACCTTTCGCGCTTGGAAAACGACGTCGTTCTGCTTCAGGAGGTCTGGCCGATTGATCGGCGCTTAACTTGCGATCGATCGGCGCTTACGCGTTCTCAGGAATTGTGGCTCCCGATTGATCGGCTTGAATTCCACGATCGATCGGCGTTGCTTCTGTGCGAGTTGCGTAGTTGAGCCAATCGATCGGCTAGTGTAGCGCGATCGATCGGCATTCCTTCTGGCTTTTCGTTGCATTCTTTGAAATTTTGGCCGATCGATCGGCTAATGAGCCGCAATCGATCGGCAAGTCCTCTGCCTTTTTGTTCTCGTTTTTGCAACTTCTGCCGATCGATCGGCTGCTATGCCGCGATCGATCGGCGATGTCTCTGTCTTTGTCCTCATGTTTTCCTTTGCTCCAAAATGTTCCGTTTTATGTACTTTTTCACCTCGGTTTCCGTACTTGTGTTTAATTCACCTGTACACTCACAAAACTCATTAAATAACATAAACTTGAGGAGTTAAACAACAATTCAAGCCTGAATTTGCGATATATAAGTGAGTATTTTGCTCGCTTATCAGCTCCCGTGCTTACAGGTTCCGCATCAGAGGTGTGCGACCCTCGGTGATAGACCGGCTCCACGATAGATCGGCTACCACCTCCACCAACAGGCGAACCTTGGGATCCCAAGAGTTCTCGCCTACAGAGGTCGAGTTCCTTCGAGGGCTTCTTGATAGGACCGCTCGCGACGGCATGTTGGACGAGGATTTCACTCCCCTTACCGAGGGACTTCTATCCGCCCCCACCCCCGAACGACTCAGGCTGCCGAATGTGAGCCTGTTCGACGGAACTGGGGATCTTTCTGAGCACTTAGGGGTTTACTCCTCTTGGACCCATGCTTATGGCTATTCTGATGCCATCAAGTGTCGACTATTCGATACCACCTTCGCGGGCGAAGCACATAAGTGGTGGTATCGACTCCTAGCCAACTCAATCGCGAGCTGGCAAGACTTGAGAGCAAAGTTTGCCTCGCAGTTCTTGGGGAGCCAGAGGCACCTCAAGAGCCCGGCATACCTCTCCTGAATAAACCAGAAGGATGATGAGACCCTCCAGGCCTGGCTGAAGCGATTCACCAAGGCCAAAGTGGAGGTCATGCATTTATCAGATGATCCCCTACTGTTGGCCGCGAACTCAGCCGTTCGCGAAGATACTCCGTTCACATTTTCTATTAACAAGAAATAGCCACGGACGTACTCTGACTTCCTGGATCGGGCCAGGAATTATATTAACGCCGAGGCCCTGACTTTGAAGAAGTCCAGGGCCGCAAAGACTTCCCTCGGTGACCCCAAAGGGGACTGACAGAATGAGAGGAAAAGACCTGCGGACAATTCCACAAGAGGAAGCTATCAACCTTGCGATGAAAAATGATCTCGCGACCCACACTCGGGGAACGAGGCGGCATGGACTTGTAGACAACGGTACGACAAGTACCACGAGCTTACCGCCTCGATCGAAGAAATTTTTGTCAACTCGCAGAGCGAGGTTGACTTTCGACCGCCGATGCCATTAAAAGGGAATGTCTCGGAGAAGCACAAGGACAAGTTCTGCTTGTTCCACAACGCTAACAGTCATACGACCGCGACGTGCTTCGACCTCAATGATGGGATAGAATATCTTATCCGTCGAGGAAAGCTCGCAGGTTACCGCAAAGATGCAGACCGCATAGGAAGAACTTCACTCTACGGAAGGATCGAGGGCGAGATCCATTAATCGCGGGAAAATAAGCTTCCAAAAGGTCGAGGACACGCTCGGAGAGCCAAGTACCAAGCTGAACATTGTTTGCTGAACGAAAATTTGTATAAGGTGTTAAGCAAAATCCACGACGAAGTAGCTGGAATATGCAGGGGGAATTTCCTCGTTTAAAATTTATTGTCTTTCAGAACTATGCAATTTGTAATTCAGTAATTATCAACAAAAATTCAGCGAGTTTGGTACCAAAAGTTTTAGTTCTCTACTCCTTATTGTTTTCTTCCTAAAACCACGCTCGACTATCTTCTTGACCGCGAAAGCGGTCAAGAAGACAGGGGGGCACCTTCGGTACCAGAAAGATATAGGTGCGCCCTATAGGTACTTCGAAGACGTGCGAGGCTAGAATGGGTGAAGCTTCCTGCCACAAAAAGGTTTTTCTTTTCAGGTCTTAACCTGTTCGGGGATTAACTTGGGGAGTATTTGGCTGATTTTCTCCTAGAACCATTCTATGCTTCGAAAAAGATAGAAGACTTAGGTATGCTTAAAGGGTGAACCTCGAGGTATGAAAATCTTGGGAGAATTTGAAAAAATTGGACTAAGTTTGATTACTGAAGCATAAAAGTAAAGAGGCCACATTCTATTCAGAAACATCGAGGACCGCTGCGAGTTATAAGGTGCTTTCAAATTTCGTCGGTTATTATATTTGACCAAAGTCATTCGTTCGGAGAAGGAGATTGGTTTAGGATAATCCTTCAGAGAAGGAAAAACCCCATAGTGACTTAGAATGTCTTTTGAAGAAAGTTATGTTCAAATTACGGTCTAAATAATCACTTAATTTGTTTTTATTGTGCCCCTCAAAGTAGGGCTGTAAAAAAAAACCGAAAAAATCGAAAAACTAAAAAAATCAACCGATAACCGATTATAAATAACCGAAAATTCGGTTTTTTTTAAAATGCAACACAACCAAGCCCATTCTTTGAAGCATCACTATATATAACAAATCCATCACCTCCCGTTGGTATTGACAACACGGGAGCAGAGGTTATCGCTTCTTTAATTCCTGGAAACTTCATTTACACGAATCAGTCCACTTAAACTTAATGTCTTTTCTCGTCAACTGAGTGAGGGGCGATGCTATCTTTGAAAACCCTTCTATGAAACGCCAGTAGTATCCAGCTAACCTAAGAAAGCTTCGAACCTCTGAAACATTCTTAGGACTAGGCCAATTGTCAACTGCTTCTATCTTTGATGGATCAACCGAAATTCCTTCACTTGACACAATATGGTCGAGAAATGAAATCTTGTCAAGCCAGAACTCACACTTTTTAAACTTTACGTACAACTTCTTATGCTTCAAAATTTTCCAAACCGTTCGTAAGTGCTCCACATGATCTTCCTTGGACCCTGAATATATCAAAATGTCATTAATAAACACGATCACAAACTTATCCAAATACTTTTCAAAAACTTATTAATTAAATCCATAAAAGTGGCTGGCGTATTAGTCAATCTAAATGGCATAACGAATAACTCATAGTGACCATATCTTGTTCTAAAAGCAGTCTTAGGAATATCTTCCTCCTTGACTTTTAATTGATGATAACCTGACTCAAATCGATCTTCGAAAACACTGAGGCACATTGCAAATTGATCAAACAAATCATCTATCATTGGAAGTGGATACTTATTCTTTATCGTCACCTTGTTGAGCTCTTTATAATCAATACACAACCTTAAGGTTCCATCTTTCTTCTTCATAAAAAGAACTGGTGCACTTTAGGGAGAAAAACTAGGGCGGATAAACCCTTTATCTAGTAACTCCTATAACTAAATCTTCAATTCTTTTAATTCTGAGGGAGCCATTTTATATGATGCTTCTGATATTGGAGCAGTACCAGGCAATACGTCAATAACAAAATCTATTTCTCTATCCGGAGGTAGTCCTGGCAAGTCCTCTAGAAATACCTCTAAGAATTCATTAACCACATGTACGTCTTCCAGTTTGATTTTCTGTTCCATTGAAACATCGACAACGCTAGTTAAATATCCAATACAGCCACTTCTTAATAACTTTGAAACCTTCATAGCCGAGATAATCGGTGATGGCTTTTTTCATTTGTACCTATAAAGGTAAACTTCTTCTCTCCCAGTGGTTGGAACGTCACAGTCTTCTTATTACAATCAATGGTGGCACGGTATTTTGACAGCCAATCCATTCCTAATATCACCTCAAAATCTTCAATGTCAAACACAACAAGATCCACATACATTTCTCTACATTCAATGATAACTACGCAAGCCTTCAATATCTTATTCGAACATAACACCTCGCCTGATGGGATAGTAATGCAATAGGTCTGCTCTAGTATTTCAGGATGTCTACCTAATCTTCTAATGAATGTAAGTGATGCAAATGAGTTTGTAGCTCCTGAATCTATCAATGCATGAGCTGTGATACCAGAGATAAGAATATGACCTGAAACAACTGAAGGTCTAGCCTCTGAGTCAGCTTCTATCATTGCATAGACTCTTCCAGGAACTTTAGTCTGATTGCCTTAAGCCGTTGGACAATCCTTAATAAAGTGGCATGTCTTTCCACACTTAAAACATGTGCCTGAACTAAGACGACAGGTTTCTGTGTGATTCTTTCCACATGTTGGACAGACTGGCTTTTGAGCACCTGTTGGAGGAGCTTGTTGTGCAACATTCGGGCATTTTTCTTGTCCTTGACCCTGCACTGATTTGGTGTCTTTTCTTTTCATACTTTGGTTTCCTTGTAGGGGTTTTCCAACATTAATATTTCTTCTTGCAAAGTTTGCATTCCGTCTAAACTCTTGAGTTTTCTCGACCCTTTGTTCACCTTGTTCGGATTGAATAGCTTTCTGATAGATATCAGCGAATGTTATATCTGGACTGAGTACTGCACTAAAATTTCTAAATATTTATGCCTTTAGACCACCCTTTGTGAAGTGATCAAATTTCAATGCATCAGTAGAAACCATGTGAGGTGTAAACCTTGAGAGTTCATCAAACTTCCGAATATACTCGGAGACTGACATTCCGCCTTGCCTCAGGTTCATAAACTAATTGCCTTAGCAGATCTATACGTATAAGTGAAATACTTGCTAAAAAATTTGACTTTGAATTGATACCATGTCATTTGCACAACATAACTTGATGCCTTGACAGAGTTCCACCAGTACGCTGCAACTTTCCTTAGGAAGAATGATGCACAAACAACTCTTTCAGCATCTAGTATTCCAGCATAGTTTCCTCCTTCAAAGATTAGAGGGTTAAGCTTCCTATATCTTTCGCCAACATAATCAATGTGTTCTCTTGCATTCGGTGCTAGAGGTGGTGGTTGTTGGTTTTGACGCCCCTGTGGTTGTAATAATAACTCAATTTGTCTAGCTTGTCGCTCACATAAGTCAGCCAATCAATGTATAACCAGGTCTCGAGGCTCGGCTAGAGGATCTTGTCTTACACCTCTTCCTCTAGGCATTTTGATCATGTACAATGCCCTCTTTTTTTATTTTTATTTTTATTTTTAGGAAAAATGCATATAAAATTATCATGTGATCATATTATATATGTAAGTAAATAATTGAAAATAAATTAAACATACTCGTTGACAGAGTTCTCCGTCCCATGGCCGTATGCATAATGGACAGTCTGTAGAAATAACTAAAACTTTGCTCTTATACCAAAATATGTAACACCCCTTAACGTAATTATACTTTAAGTATGCTTACGTTACAGGGTGTTAATCACACATAACTCTTTAAAAAAAAAGCTTGAGACAAATTTGAACCGCTCAAAATAGATTTATAAAGACACCATGAGGCATGTATACGTGTATACATATAAATATTGTAAAAGTATTTGTATAAAATATAAGTAAAAGTATTCGTTGAAAAGAAAAGTACTCCGTAGTTTAGTTTTTATATACATATACTACATAAACAACACCAAAAAGTTTTTCACAAGGTCATAGTCATCAAATACGCATCAGATCATGGGCTTGGGAGCTCTCCAGTCAACGTCATCAATATTCAATGTAAGCTTTCTATCTCTGCATCACAAGAACACTAATGAGCGATTGCTCAGTATGTAAAAATAATGCTAAATGTGAATGATTTGAAACATATCGTTTTCCATTTGTCATTGCACCGTAAATTTTATAAAACATATTCGTAACCATTCTAGTTAAAAATACTTAGTTAGGCCCACATTGTGCTCAACTCATCACTAGGACCAGTAGACGATTTTATTTACAAGGCCTGTTTCATGGTGGCCAAATAAATTATATCAGTGTTGGTTACATGTCACAAATATAAACGCCGTCATGTGGAGTTTTATAAAATCACATATTCCCTTGCGATCGATAAGGGACTTCCCACACTGCGCCGGAAACATATAGTCCACTTAGGTCGGGACTTTAGAGACAGGCCTGCTGCCTACCCAAACCCAACAAAGAATTGATACACGAAACATAATATGGCATAATACGGTACAATGACTCGTTTCACAATTCATACAACTTATAAAACCATCATGTGTAATGACGTGAAGTCGTGAATGCACACGTGATCATAAAATACATAGTAATGCACAAAGCATCAAATAAACATATAGCACGTATTGTTCTTGTAACGCAATTGAGTGAGTTTTTACTTACCTTTCACTTCTTGTGTTATAATTTCTTTAGCTAATTCAGCTTGTGCTCGATTCTGTCCCGATTAGAAAATCTCCAATGTGTCAAAACTTGATGATCCGAAACTAAATTATGTTTCTATCACATTTGAGTATTTAACTTAGTATCATGTATTTTAATTCTATTGAACATGTAATGAAAACAAAAGACCCCATAATTATACTTTGGCAAAAATACACTTGTATCTCATAGCTAAATTTAGTTTATAAGAACCTATAAGTTGAACACATTATTTATCATAATCACTGTGCGTGTGTATATATATGTGTTTGTGTTTTAGTGTATATATATTAGTTAGTGTGTAAATATATATTATTTATAAACATTATTGATCAAACCATTATTACGATCTACTTTTATTTGTATACTCAATATATATATATATATATATCAAATTATCCATGCTTCCTTATGTCTCGGTTACTTGAATCAATTATTACATTAATTACTTACCAAACTTACTATATATAATAACTAGCTTAAGTATAATAGAATGGATAACTATATGCACAGATACGTACTTGTACCCATATTATTGTGTTCTTTATATTTATTACTTATAGTTTAATTGATTAAGGAGTTATTATGATTTTGTGATAGTATACACAATTCAAAAAATACTAAAATTGTACTAGTTGATGTTGTATGTCTTTTCTTTATCACATGTTCATATGGATTTAAGCCTTTCTAGAGAGACTACAAGATTTATTAACAACCCACCACTTCACATATTCACACGTACCACTTAAGCAATAGAAATTTCTTGGACATCAATTTCTATAATGATAGTAGATTTTCAAAAACTATTACCTCTTGCACGTGGTATGTCCTTCTATAGGAATTAGTATATTGTTCTTGAATTGAAGGATAATTGTGAGATGCTTATGGCGTTATCTTTTGGAAAGCTTAAGAGAAATTCTTAATGTGGAGCAAAGTGTTTGTTGTCGGTTAAAGAATAAACACGCTGAATAAAGCTTAAAAGAAAATTGACTCATTTATATCGTAACAAGAAGTAATCGATTTAGTACTTACTTTTTACCTTATTTATTTATTTATTTATTTTTTATTATTATTATTATTATTAACAATAATAATAACTAGTATAATATAATAGAAATCTGTCAATTATATAGATATTTAGACACTTAGCCATCTTTTCCTTTATTGATCACATTGTAATTTAACGCCGATTTATTGACGGCTAAGAGAATAGTTTAGCACGTTATAAAATCTTACATTCTCAAACACATTGTGATTTTTTAATCCAATATCTGATCGGCACTGCAAAGAAGGTATACATTTCTCGACACATTTTAATAGAATTTAATAATAATTATTACTATAAAATCTAGATAACTTAACTAGTGAAATTTTAATTACAATTATTTTTATTAAATTTATTTTATGTTTTAAAATGCAAAGCCAATGCATGATAAAAATATCTTTTTTTTTTGTTTATAACTTTTTGTTTGTTTGTTTGTTTGTTTGTTTTATTTTTTTTAATCTTATGATCTAATTTATTAATAATATTGAAAATAACGTATGGACTCTTTTTTTTTTTAATCATTACACGCACCAACAACAAAAATGTATTCTGAACATAAACTTATAATTTAAATATTGAAACATAAACTTGATACAAAAAACACTAAACTGTTGCAAGAATGTTACAAAAAATGTCACAAGTGTAACATACATTTAGGATCGTGATCTAACTAATCATCATTTTTTCACAAGCAACAACAGCACAGCAAGAAGATAAGGAATCATCAGAAGAAGAAGAACAAGAGTCAGAAAGTGGAGAGGAAGAGGAATCAGAAGATGAGGAATCGGAAGGAGAAGAAAAAGAGGAAGAAGAATAAGAAGAGGAGAAAAATGAAGAAACAAGCAAGGGCAAAGCAAAAGTGGATGCACAAACAAGAAAACAACCAACATCAACAACAGAAAAGATGTTCTGAATATAAACTTTTTATTAAAATATTGAAACATAAACTTGTTACAAAAAATACAAAACTGTTATAACAATGTTACTAGAAATGTAACAAGTGTTTCAAAATTTGTAACATTTATTTACTTATCATGATCTAACTAATCATCATTTTTTCACAGGTATTAATAGCACGGCAAGAAGAACATAATCATCAGAAGAAGAGTCAGGAAGTGGAGATGAAGAGGAATCAGAAGAAGAGAAATCAGAAAAAGAACAAGAACATGAGAAAAATGAAGAAACAACAGCACATAAAAAAGAGACCAGCAGAATCTGACGTTGAAATTATACAAACTCAGCCCACCAAGCGTGCAAGAAAGCAAGACCCGAACGCAGAACAAACATCACAGTCAAAGGACATGTCTTCTTTTTTTTTCATAATACAATTGTAAGTAATATTAATTGATACATGTGTACCAATAGTAATGAATTTTGTTACATATTGCAGGTTGCACGATACATTGTTCCACGAGAACAATGGAATGCATCATAGCGCATCATATTGAAGCAGGGATTGACAATAATTAGTATGATAGTAGACCGGTTGAAAAAAGAAGAAGATTTCCATTTGTTGTTTGCTAGGGGTGTCTTCTGCCACTTTATCAATATGAGATACGCGGAGTTCTCCGGTCGCATCATGCATCAGTTGCTGCTTAAGATTACCAATCTCACAGTTGTTGAGATATAATTTTGATCGGCAACAAAACCTTGAAATTCGGCTTCAAGGAATTCGCTGTTGTGACGGGGCTCAATTGTGCACCAATCCAAACCTCGACCTGCACGCCAACAACTGGAGAAATCCATTTCAAGGAAAAGGTATTTGAGGACTTTGAAGACATAGACATTAACACGATTGCTTATGTCTATGAGAACATTGAAGGCACCACAAAAGAAGAATTGGTAAAGTTAGCAAACCTCTACTTCCTTGAGGAGGTCCTACTTCAAAAGATAAAGGGAAGCCAATCGACGTCAATATGCTTACCAACGAAGAGATTGACCACAAACCGTGGGGGAGAGTGGTGTTCAAGGAGACGGTAAAAGCAATAAGGAGAGGCTTGAAGAGCATCGCTAAAGGAGTTGCAGCGGGCTACCACTAGGCTTGTTGTAATGCCTAAAAAAAATAAAAAAAATAAAAAAAAATAAAAATAAAAATAAAAATAAAGCTAACTAGGATGCTTAGTTAGTTCTATTTTGATATTTTGCTTAATGCTCTCAATTAATATTTTTATGCATTAGTAAATTTAATTGAAAACTAATGAAATTTAAGTATTTTGCAATGTAGGGCACGATATCCAATGCCGAAGAATTGATGTGTAAGGACTATTTATAAGAATAAAAAAAAGAAAAGAAAATGAATTAGTAAAGAAAGTGAATTAGTAATTAATAGTAATAATAATCATAATAAAGCATGTTACTTGTCTAAAATTGTATAGTTTTAATTATGTGATAGTTATAATTAGTATATCTCATGCCTTTGTTTGTGCATATCATTATATTATTTAGTATAATTATAGTAATATGTCTTTTTATAATTTTTTATTAAAAAAAAAGGCGGCGAGCAAGTTTAAAAAAAAAATCACGCCATTTGAATGTTTGATTAAAATCTAAGCCCAAAAGCCCAAGCCCATGATTTTTATTAGTTCACTTTCGTTAGTCAAGCAGAGCCCATATTCAATGGATATAAATATCCACTTCTTCATGTGATGTGCGTATATACCACATCAACGAGTAAAAAAAAAAACAGAGAGGAAAGAACGAGCGATTAGAGGAGAAGTTGGCGATCTTCAATCTTTTTAAGAAAACCAAATCAAGGTTCTTTTCTTCTTTTCAGTTAGAAGCCTTCAAGCGCAGAATTTAGTTTTAGGTAAGTTAAAAACTTCTTTAAATTTACTTTTGGGGCAAAAATTAAGTTTCAATATCAAATCCTAAATTAGCCTACTTGAATTTTTTTTTTAGCTTTTAAAGTGAAAGTCATGTTTTAATCATGTTTTATATTTAGTTTACTATATATTAAGCTTAGAATTAAGTGATTAGGGTTTTGCCCTAATATTTGTCTATAATTAGAACTTTATAAAAATAGTCATTGTTTTGTATATTTAGACTTATAAAGTGGATTATTAGTTGTCATGTGTTATGAAAAGTTGAGATTGCTAGGTAAAAATAAAATAACATAAAATACAATAATAGTGTCGTAAAAATTTCAAGTAAGATTATTTTTCCAATACTGGTGTTATAATTAAATTCTAACTTTGTGAAAGAGAATTGTTTAACACGATGAAGTTGAAAAGCACATCAATTGCTTGGGCAAGGATATTGATCCTCTACACTGGCCTGTTGATCTCTAAGAGGTAAGTAGAAATCTTACTTTTTCAAAACCATAACAGGAAGCAATAATACATGGTATGTGCTCTATGTACTTAAATGAATTATGTGATAGATTGTGTGAATCTTACTGTATTGAATGGTTCAGGAATATGGTTTCACGATGGAAAAATAAAGGTTATTGTACTCTTATTTTGACACTTAAGATATATGTATCAGTTTTGGTTTGATATCTGGGTAGGCAAGGGACGCGGGGGACCGGCGGACCCAACCATGGTGGTCAAATCCCTTGAGGCGTAAAAATCAAGACATGGTAGCCACAACTCTTGTAAAGGGAAGGTGAATTTCTCTTGGCGTGAGGTTTCTAAGGGGGATGAACTTTCAAAAAATTCTGGCCAGTAAAGAACAGGCTCCGAAAACTCACGGCCTATCGGATGTTAAGCTGAGATTTATACTTAAATAGGGCCCAAATAATTGATGAAAAGATTGATGTTTTATGCTAAGAAAATGAGTACAATAACAATAATGAATTTTTTATGTGTTTTTATTTTCTTGTAAAATGAAAGTTTCTACTTATTGAGCGTTAGCTCATATAGTTTCCTGTGATACAGATAACGAATCTCATGAGCAATAGGAGTTGGTTGAGTTGCCGCCCGTTTGCCTCTAAAATGTTCACATGCCAAGAAAGGAAGAACATGTAGTATAATTTTTGAGAAAAACTAGTTATATTTCATTATGAGTATTGAGTATGTTCTAAGTAGAATATGGTTTGAGAATTTACTATTTTTGTTTTGTAAGATATGCTACTTTATATTTTTTGTAGCTTTTGATCAGAGTTTATTTTAAAAATAGGTTTGCTTCCGCGTTTTGTATTACGTTTATAATAATGACATGAATGAGATTAGCACTCATTTGCTTAACTAGGTAGATTTTAAAGTTAAATACGTTGTTAAGTACGTGGGTGTCACACTTGTTTTCCGTTTGCAATACTTGCTTATGCATTTGAAATAATTTCATAATTGTTAGAATTTAAGTTTGTGAGTCGATCAACCATCAACTTCCCACAACGAATACTCAATTGGGAGTACAAGTCAAGGGCCAACTCCGGACTGCTGTCAAAGCATGTGTTTGACAATTAAAATGTAAGTAATTATTACCAACACCTAATGACCTTAATACACTGTAGTATACGTTATTGAAATTGTTGCAATTGTTACATTATTTGATACATAAATGTAATTAACAGTGAAACACCTAACAAAACAAATAAATGTTTGTTTGTTTCCACACAGATTGAAGTCTGCAAGTTCAACGTTTCAGAGGAGGACATGGACCAGCCTTATATGGAGTATTTCAGGCCGAAAACAGTGGACAAGGAGAAACAAACAATTAATCTCGAAGACGTTGATGTACTCACAAATGATGCCTCGTCTCCAAAAAAAAAAAAAAGAACCTTCATCGTCTAACAACACAACACTAGATGTTGTGTTGAGAAGGCTGGACAATATTGATGCTAATCAAGAAGCTTTGAAGCTTCAAAAGGAAGAACTCATAGAGAAATCAGATCGACTTGAGAAACTACTAGCCATTTTGATTTCTCTATTAACCCGAAGCACCACTGGACCGAGCATTGCAAGTACAAGGGACCGAAATTTCCAAACACCACAACCGATGCAAGATAAAAACTCGTTCGACGACATCTACGACAACTTGTCGAGCCTAGAAATCCTAAGACAGTACATAGATCGGTTAGCCACAGAGCAACAAGAAGTAAGGGTACAATTTTATAACCTTATAAATGTTCTAAAT
Source organism: Boehmeria nivea var. tenacissima (assembly GCA_018132145.1). Taxonomy (NCBI): domain Eukaryota; kingdom Viridiplantae; phylum Streptophyta; class Magnoliopsida; order Rosales; family Urticaceae; genus Boehmeria; species Boehmeria nivea. The sequence goes on from CM030879.1 coordinate 2,282,492, forward strand.
CTGATCTTCTAAATCCTCTAACCACACACTAATTTCTTTGTAGGATCAGCGAGAAGTAACTCCTCAAGCACATGATGCGGTTCACACCAGCCAAGAACAAACAATGAAAGTAAAAACACAAAAACATACTGTGTAGCATATTTTGATACATTGGTAACAAAAACATATAAATAAACAATCTATGAATAAAATGATAACTCTATGATTAATGCAGGACAATGATAATGATAGTTTGGAGAAAGGCAATGAAGAAAACCTGACACCTAAAGACAATACTGAATCATTAGAGCAAAATGATGTTTTTGTCCACAAAAACATAGAAGGGGAGCAGCCTGCAACTGAACAAGCAGTACAAACAGAGGTAGTCTTAACACACAATCTATGTAACATATTTTGATACATTAGTTACAAAAAAAGATACATAGCTAGAAATATAAATATAAATAAACTCTGTACTTTTTAATTGAACAGGAACAAAATGTTGTTCATATGGACGAAAGCATATAGGAGTAACAGGAGGTTTTTGCTAACAGAAACATCGACAAGGAGCAGCTTGCAACTGAACAAGCAGTAAAAACAGAGGTAACTCTTAACACACAATCTATGTAACATATTTTGATACATTAGTTACAAAAAAAGATACATAGCAGAACTACGAATATAAATAAACTCTGTACTTTTTATTTGAACAGGAACAAAATGTTGTTCCTATGGACCAAAGCATTGGAGGCGAGCGGGTTACAACAGAAAAGGAACAAAACATTGGGGGAAAGCAGGTTACAACAGAAAAAACAGTACCATCGGAGGTAAAATCTTTACATACATTGTATGTAATATTTTGCGATACAATAGTAGCATAAAAAAAGTGTATGATTAAAAATCACTTATGGCAATCCTGTAAACAAAATGTACCGGATATTGCTAAACAGATTAGTCAAAAAAGAGCGGTGAAATAGAGTAGGGCACTTTTAAGCCCGTACACTACAAAGTTTGGATCTGCTGAGGATCCATCAATATAACTATATATATTAAAACAACTAAAGCACCTAAAATTTCATATATACCATATTGAATAACCACATATGCTAATAGAGGTATCAAAAATAAAAAAGATATGCTAATAGAGTTCTATAATATCATATGCTAATAGAGGTAGAGGTTGTTCATTTCTCCTGCTTCTTGAGTAGGGCACTTTTAAGCCCGTACACTACAAAGTTTGGATCTGCTGAGGATCCATCAATATAACTATATATATTAAAACAACTAAAGCACCTAAAATTTCATATATACCATATTGAATAACCACATATGCTAATAGAGGTATCAAAAATAAAAAAGATATGCTAATAGAGTTCTATAATATCATATGCTAATAGAGGTAGAGGTTGTTCATTTCTCCTGCTTCTTGAGTTGATAAGTTGCAATAGGTTTCTTCTGTTCTTAAGGATGTTTTGCCACAGTCATTGTTTCTTGTTGAGTTGAAGGTGCTGATGGTTGTTGTTGAGGTTCGGCAGCCAAAGTGTCTTGCAAGTTTGGATCATCTTCATCTTGGCTTGGTTGGCTTTCTATCTCTGGTGTCAAACCGAGACTTTAGCTTGGAGCTCCATCATTTCTCTTCTTCTTCTTGGTCCCTTTTGGCTGCTTTTCAACTGCAATGGTCTATAGAAACTTTTTAACTGTTTTCAAGACATGTTACTTTTTGTAAAAAAAAACACTGCTGTGCGGCTAGTATATATCTTAATTTCACACTGCCTTTATCTTCAAATTATCTAAAAGTGCTACACAATATGTATAAAAATAAAAAAAAATAAAAAATAAAAAGTTACATATGTAACAAAATATGTTACAAAAATGATTGTCATATATCGTTGAGTTACTAATTATTATTAATATAACATAATGTTATAGTAGGACAAAACTATCTAATAAAAAAAGAATTATTAAATTACTAATAACTTAACATAAAGTCATACAAATGAGTGAAAACATATTTATTTCAAAAAAATATAACATAATTTGTAACATATGTCACAAAAAATGTAATAGTAAAAAATTGATTGTTGATGTACCTGAAAAGAAGGTTTCTATTACTATTAAAAAATAACTTTGTTATAATATTAATAAAATATGTTCCTTTATTACAATAATCAATTTCCAAAAAAAAAAAAAAACTCACTATTGTTAACTTTATAAAACTACTCTTTTGCAAAAATTGAGACTTAAGTGTTATAAAGCCACTATTATAGTAAAGAAGATTTCGGCCATTTTTTGAGAATAATGGTCGAATATTCAATAAAGTAACATAACCTATTTAGCCCAAAAATAAACAAAACCCCATAAACCCAAAAACAAACCCAAAGATTTTAGCCAATTTATTAAAAAAAAAAAAACCGATTTCGGAAGGGGATACAAACCAAAAACCCCTAAAAATATTTAGCACATTTATTAACTCAAAAATAATAATAAATAAAAAAAATAAGCGTCATTTATGAATACATAACCCCAAAAAATGAGCACTGTTCGTACACACAGAACAATAAAAGAAAAAAGAACACACATACACACAAATACGCAAGAACCAAGGGCAAAAGTGTGGCGAGGAAACAGCTCTATCAACAAGGAAGGAAGCTCGCTAAGCTACCCACTGACACAAACAGGTGAATAGCAAAAACGGTAATACTTATTCTCTTCCTCAAAAGTTAGTCTTCTCCAAAAAAATACTTTGAATGTTCATAAAAAAAACTCAAAAGAAATGTATACGAAAATAAGTCAAGAAAAATTAAAAAATTGAAATCTGATGTTGAATAAACCTAATGTATACGAGCCTTAACTTCTAAGTTAATTTTTAAAAACTCTAACTCTATTGGGTGTTTTTATTACTGGCACCATAGTTTTTAACTTTTTGTTTCCGATATATTTATAGCAATATTTTATATTTTTCAGCAGTTTTTAGTTCCGTGTAACAATTATTGTTACATCTGAATCCATATAAGTTACACATAAGTTACAGTTCTTGTATTATCAGTTTTAAAACTTGTGTAAAATTATTGTTACATAATTTATTACAATTGTTCAAATGGTAGTTGTTAATAAACATTCTTGTAACTTTTATATTAGTTTTTTTAACATTGGTTATATAATTTGTTACAAATTGATGTTATTCAATACTTTTAATACACGTTTAAAAATAGTGCTAAAACAAAAATATTGTTAGTGTATTTGGTATTGACAATTGTTTTTGGCAACCTTATCTTTGTTTAAAAGCTAATATTCAGATGATGTATTTTTCAAACATGTTGTATATGATTATCTGGCACAAATCCCGGAGCAGTTTTATAGTTTCATGAAGAATTGAAGATTTACAAGGTGTATGTCAAGGTGTACTGGAAAGTGTATCCGAAGATGTACTAGACGTGCAGGTGTACCAGTAATTTCAAGGAGGTGACGATATCTCCGTGATTTGAAATATCCTGATATGATTCGAATCAGTATCTTATCCTTGATCTGATATGATTCGACTTTGGCCAGATAAATACGACAATTAATGAAGATTCAAGAAGATAATGAAGTGATTCAAACCTAGGAGATCACTATATAAAGGAAGATTGTTTCCTGATTTTTTTTTTCATTCCCTCTTCATTATTTTTGGGTGTGTGATATCTCTCTCTGCTAAGGGTTTATATTGTAATCGTGGATTTTCTCAAACTGTGGGTTGAGAGTGAGTGATTGCAGAGAGAGAGATTCTTAGGTCTCCCTTGTTATTGAGCGAGATCATTAGTGAGTTTACTTTGAGAGTACATTAGAGAATTGGGTTATAGAAGTAAACTCCGGCGCTGTGGCTTCTTCTTGTCAGTCTTCCTTAGATCTGCTACATACTGAAAACACCGAGGTCTGATATGCCCAACACGCTCACAGTAATGACACACGGGGACCCACTTCTTGCCAGGTGCACCAGAACGTGCGCCAGACTTTGTTCTTCTCTTCTTCTGGTTCATCTCTGGTTTCTCCACTTTGGCTGATGGAACAAAGATAGTCTTCGTGTTGGAACTCTCTCTTTTATAGCCAAGACCCATATGATCACCTGTAACCTTCCTAACTGTAAGAATTTGATCCAATTTTGAGGATCCCAAGTTAAGCATCCTTACGGTCTTCTTCACGTGCTCTAGTTCACTACTGAGATAACCTTGAATCTTCTTACTCTCTGCAAGTTCACCTTCAAGAGCTTAATCCTTTTTGCTTGATCTTCTTTTTCATGTGAAAGCTTCTCATTCAACTTGACTACCTGCATCCACTTGTGATACATATCTCTGTAAGATTTCATTATTACCTCATTGGTAAGTTCCTCTTCATCGCTGCTATCGCTATAATTGGTTAAAATCTGGTAGTTCACATCAGGCAGATCATCTTGTGGTGCATGTGGTGGTACATCTTCAGAAACAGTCTTTTCTCCTGCAGATCGAGTAGTAAGGGCAACCTGATGACTGACATGATCTTCCTCGTCTCTTCTTCTATTAGAATCATCGTCACTCATTACGGAGTTGAAAAAATTGTTGTTCTTCTTTAATTTGTTGGCACACTCGGATTGGATGTGGCCAAAACCATCACATTCCCGACACCGAATCCCCGATCTCCTGTTCCTCAAATCTGAGCCTGAATCTGCAGCCTTGTTCTTCCTTCGATGATTGTGATTCCTGATGTTCAACGAAGGACCAGAAACACTCCGTAGTACACTACATCTTGTGTCAACACCAACCAAGCCTTCTTTCTTCAAAAAATCCATCTCAAATATACAGATTAGTAACCCTAAGATCACACTCAAGAACTTAGAGTGACCCGCTCTAATACCAATTGTAAAAGCAACTAATCTATTAGGTGCATCTAACGGGTGATCTATGGGGTGAACCACGTCAAGCGAGTGCACCCGTACGAATAATTAACAAGACAAAAATAAAGAGCGAACAGAAAATAAAGTACAGAAAATAAACAACACCAAAATTGGTAACGCGGTTCGACAATTCGCCTATGTCCGCGGGGCCTCGCCCAGTTAAGTGGAAAATCGTTCACTACAAAACGTGTACACCCGGTCTTAGACTAGTCGGACTTCCTCCTACTATGTCGCCGCTTTCTTGCGTCTGCTACGTGAACCCGACACAAGCTCCCCTTGTGCCCGAGATCCCCTCGTTTCCACAGGAACCCCCAAACAAGTATGGGTGAAGAAGTTGTATTTACAATATAATATGGCACGCACTTCTTCAAAAGCTACTGGAAAGATCATAGTCGAAAAGAATATTTTTCGTGGAAAACATGAAGTTGGCGTGCAGGGGGAGTTAGCTATCTCTAGTGATGTTCTTTATGATGTTCCTGGAAAAGTTTCTAAGGATGCTCCTGAAAATGTTCCTAAAGATGTACTTGCCTCAACTGTTGATACTCCCGAGTGTGGTCGGCTTGATGTTTCAACTAACCGAATCTATGTAGGGGGAGCTGAAGAGTCGAGTAAGGAGGTGAAAAAAGGGAGAATTCCTTTATTTTAGTGTTCCTTTGCATGTTCTTGGCAAAAAAAGAGAAGCACATGCTAGTTTGTGAAGTTGCAAATGTACCTAATCGTGATCATGAAGATGATCTTGCTGATTCCGCTGTACCACCTGATGCCATAGGACATGATCAGGCTGTTGATCCTACCTCGTCATAGACTTTTGCTGATTGGAGATTGATACACTTTTACTTTTCAGCTTTTAGTATTTCATTTTAGTCTTTGACATTTAGTTTTGCAAAAAGGGGAGTACATGTTAAAACCCTACATACATATGTTTTGATGATTAGCTACCCACAGACAGCTCATTTTGATGTTTTGATGATTAGCTACTGTTTTTCTATTTTGGTTAGGTAGGACATTATTTTAGCATATTAGCTTTTTGGGTTTTATGGAGGTTTTGCCAAAAAATGCCAAAAGGGGAGATTGTTAGTGTAATTGGTGTTGGTAATTATTTTTGGCAACCTTATCTTTATTTAAAAGCTAATATTCAGATGATGTATTTTTCAAATTTATTGTTTATGATTATCTGACACAAATCCCGGAGTAGTTTCATGAAGAATTAAATATTTACAAGGTGTACGTCAAGGTGTACTTGAAAGTGTATCAGAAGATGTGCCAGACGTGCAGGTATACCAGTAATTTTAAGGATGCGACGATATCTCCGTGATTTGAAATATCCTGATATGATTCGAATCAGTATCTTATCCTTGATCTGATATGATTCGAATTTGGCCAGATAAATACGCACAATTAATGAAGATTCAAGAAGATAATGAAGTGATTCAAACCTAGGAGATCACTACATAAAGGAAGATTGTTTCCTGATTTTTTTTCATTCCCTCTTCATTATTTTTAGGTGTGTGATATCTCACTCTACAAGGGTTTATATTGTAATCGTGGGTTTTCTCAAACTGTGAGTTGAGAGTGAGTGATTGCAGAGAGAGAGATTCTTAGGTCTCTATTATTATTGAGGGAGATCAGTAATAAGTTCACTTTGAAAGTACATCAGAGAATTCTGTCATAGGAGGCTCGGGAGATGTTCCTGTGGAAACGAGGGGATCTCGGGCGCAAAAAGAGCTTGTGTCGGGTTCACGTAGCAGATGTAAGAAAGTGGCGACGTAGTAGGAGGTAGTCCGACTAGTCTAAGACCGGGTGTACATGTTTTGTAGTGAACGATTTTCCGCTTAACTGGGCAAGGCCCCGCGGATGTAGGCAAATTTTCGAACCGCATTACCAATTCTGGTGTCGTTTATTTTCTGCACTTTATTTTCTGTTCGCTCTTTATTTCCGTCTCGTTAATTATTCGTACGGGTGCACTCGCCTGACGTGGTTTACTCCATAAATCACCAGTTAGGTGCACCTAACAAATTAGTTGCTTTTACAAATATATTGACTAACATATTCTTTTTTAAAACTCAAATAATGTCACGCAGATCTTAGCAGAACATGGACAGCAACAAAAGTCCATCAGAAGAACAAGAAGAAAAAAACAAGAAGCTCATATACACATAAGTTACAAAAAACTATAACATGCGTAATATTATTTGTTACAACAGAAACTGACATAAGAATATTGCCTTACTCACATTGCAGACTCTCAAAACCAAGAAAACAGCAAGAAAATCAATAAATAAACAACAGACCGAAGCTGGAGCTGAATGCTTCATTATAGAATATCCAAATTCCAGAGGTCTGAAGAAACAAAATGAAATCAGAAAGTTAGTATGATATAAAACTTTCCTCGTAACATTGTTTAAATTACAAGTGTTCTTCTTTGAGATTATTTATGTTTAGTTACATATCGTATATATTTGCTACATAGCAATCTTTTATTTAAAACATATATCTTCAAATTTGCAGCCTAGAAAAGCAAAAAAATCAAAGGTGACGAAACCAAGCAAGTAAAAAGGCAAAGACAACAGCTGCAAAACAAAAAGCACAAGAGGGAAAGAAGGCACAAACAAAAAGAGAGACAACTGATGCTCAGAAAAAAGACAAAAAAGAACAAACCAGCAAAACCAAAAGGGAAAGCAACTGAAGAAAAGGTAAAACCTGCAAAACAGATTTTAATGCTATTACCCCATAATACACATACGCTACAAAATCATTGCATATGAAAGAGAAAAACAAAACAAGAAAGTTGCATCTAAGGATTAATTTGCACACAAAATTAAAATTAATGTTACATCTAAACAAATAGCACAAGAAGAAAATCTACCAAGTCCTGTGCCCAAGCTACAAAAGAAGTAAGTTGCAGATAAAAAATTAGTAAGGAAAACATAATTTTTGTCGCACTAACAATAAAAGTAACATATTTTGATATATAGGTAAGAAAAACTGATACATGTATCTAAATCTGATATATTGTCAACATCTTACAGTTTACAAGATTCATTATGCCCAAAGAGAACTAGAATTTAAACCATAAAATAATTTTGAAACAAGGATTGACATCGATTCCAACAATAGTTAAAAGATTGCAAGAACAAGGGAATTGTTATCAACTATTTTGCGACGGAGCATTGGGCAACTTGGTAAACATCAAATACAAAGATTTCCTAGACGCATAATGCACCAACTGATATTACACATCATAAATATCAACGATGAGGAAATATCATTTGGCATCGGTAAGAAAGTACTGAATTTTGGGTTGGAAGAGTTCGCGATTGTGACAGGGCTAAATTGCGAGAGCTTTCCATCCTCCTAGAGCTTCACGATCCCTGAAGATGTGTCTTTTAAGGAAAAATTCTTTCCAAACTTTGAGAACGTAGACACAGGCACGATTGGCTACGTGTATGACACAGTTAAGGATGCTAGCAACGAGGACTTAATGGAGTTGGCCAACCTCTACTTCCTAGATGAGATCTTGCTGCCAAAGGACAGTATAAGACCGATAGACAAGAACATCTTGATGTTATAAATGACTTGGATGAATTCTATTTGTATCCGTGGGGAAGAGTGGCCTTCAAAGAAACAGTAAAAGCTCTGCGAAGTGTCCTCAAATCCATGACAAAAGGGGTTGCTAAAGGATACCACCTAGCTAGCTTCCTGCTTACAATACTCGCATATGCTTATGAGACATTACCATAACTGCATGAATGCTATTACGTTCAGCCGACAGAAACCAAATTCCCACAAAGGCTCTTGAACTGAAAGTACACGTCAAGAGCCAACTTTGAAAAGCTTTTAAAATAAGTATTTGACAACGAGGAGGTATGAAAACAAAATAATGCTTTTAACAGTTGTTATGATCACAACTTTTATTTGTTGCTAAGTTTGATACAACTGTTACATTTTTTGTCACATATAGCTAACAATCGCGTTAATAAAACTTTTGGTTGTAGAATATTATCCGCAGACTCAAAATTACCGAGGAGGACATCCATCAGACCTACATGGAGCTCTTCATGATGAAAAAAAAAACACAAGAAATGGGGAAAGGGACACCATCTCCCAAAGACATACCATCTCCGACACATGCAGATGCACCATCGACGTCCAACAACAAAACATTTGAAAATGTGATGACCAAACTTGACAAAATTGAGTCCAACCATGAAGAGTTGAAACAATGATCTACTGAAATAGAAAATCAATTGGCAATATTGATTTCATTGCTAACAAACAAGACAACTAAACCTAGCGCTTCATCACCTGCAGAGTCCAGCTTCAAAACACCGACCTCCACACAAGAAAGGAACTCACTCGACGACATATATGCCAACTTGTCCAGCCAAAAGATTTTGAGAAAATACTCAAAAAGTGCAGATCAAGAGCAAACAACAGTAAGTATAACACAAACAAACAAGTAGTAGTAATAATGATAATAGTAATGATCAAAATATTAACTATATTATTTATTCAAATTAACACAACACTGCAGCATTACCAAGAACAAGCAGAACCTGATGTTGCGAAACCAAATGAAGATGTTAACACCCATTATGACCAAATAATGGAGGTAATGACTCAAAGACATACTCTATAAAAATATATTGAGACAAAAGTAAAAATAACAATCACATTTTCAAATACAGTATTAACTTTATAAATTTTACAGGACGCTCTTGATCATACTTTGGAAGACGACATTAATAATGTTATAAACAAAATTATTGCACAGAACCAGCCATCAAATGAGCAAACAGATGTAAAATCCTAGAAACAATTTTTGTAACATATTTTGATACATATGTAACATAATAAGTTACATGATTAAAATTAAATGAATAATAACTCATTTTATTATGCAGAAACCCAAAGAAGCTGCTAAGAGCCCTCGGAAGAGGGGTGTCAACCAAAGCAAAGAACCTTCAAGCCCCAAGCCAAGCAAACGGATCAAAAACTGACCAGCATGCATTTTATCTAGATTAGTACAAAAAATGTACTTAGACAATGCAAATTAATTGTTGTTTTAGTTATCTTTGAATGACTTGACGTGTGTTAAAAACTATTTGAAGTCATTTTTTGCCTCAAACAAGACAACCCATTATTATTATACCATTGTTATCGCATTATATTTTGCATCACATTCTATGTCACGGAAAAAATATAAAAATATAACAATGATTTGAAACGTGATTTTAATGTAAAATAGTACAAATGTAACATAAAATGTAACATATATCACAAAAAATGAAACACTATCAAAAATAATAATAATTTAGAACATCTGAATGAAAAGAATTTTTGTGGCTAACCAAACATAAAAATTATATTGTTAATAATAGTAACAAAAACTCATAAATGGTCCATTAAAAAAAAAAAGAGAACATCTGAATGAAAAGAATTTTTGTGGCTGACCAAACATAAAAATTATATTGTTAATAATAGTAACAAAAACTCATAAATGGTCCATTAAAAAAAAAAAGATGCTTTCTATTATTATGAAAATCAACTTGGTTATAATATTGATTTCACTATTATTATGTAACAATTTTGTTACATCTAAATCCACATAAGTTACACAAGTTACATTTATAGTATTATCAGTTTTAAACCTTGTGTAACATATTATCCCATTTAGCTCAAACCCATATACAGCCCATTCATGAAATCAAAAAGCCCCTCAAAAAATATTTAGACCAAGCTCATATAACACATTTATCCTCTCAAAAGAGCAGCACAAATACCCAAAACCCACTCACAAAATCGAACACGACCGATTCTTCTCGGAAAAAAAAAAACAAACAAAAAAAACTCAATCTAAGCTAGGGAAAGGGCGAGATCGATCAATAAGGAACAACTCGCACAACCAGTAAGCATTTACTTATTCACTTTTTCTATTCTTTTCTCGTAAAAAATCAGCTTGGCCTCTACTATTTACTTGATTTTGCTATAAAAAAATCATGTGCACTTGATCTCGGACTCTAATACCACTGTCAAGCTCGTATTTTTTTGGATACTGACTTTGTGTTCATATATCTTTAGCTTCTACTTTATAATAGTAGTTAAGCTAGATAATGGAAAATAGTTTGTGGCATTCATTTGTTAGGGGATTTTTTTTTGTGTCATAATCTGTTTCTAGTTTGAACGTGACAGATTATTCTGTCTGACATGAAATGATAGTTTTAATTTAACATTTTTTAACTTTTATAACATTTTTGTAAAATTTATTACATAATTTGTTTCGAATGTTGTCATTTGAAAGTTTATACATGTTGAAAACTAGCGGCATGACAAAAATATATTGACTTGCATTTTCTTTTTTGAATTTCAAAAGATGTCACACAGATCTTAGAAGACCATGGGCAACAAAAAAGATTCATCAAAAGAATAACAAGAAGAAGGAGTTCATATACACGTAAGTAACAAAAAATATAACATGTGCAACATTATTTGTTACAATATAATCTTACTAAAAACATATTGCCCTGCTCACCTTGCAGACCCCACAAAACAAACAAACTACAACAAAATCGTGGAAAAAAAGACATCTTGAAGCTGAAGCTGAATGTTACATTGTTGCAAATTCAAATCCCAAAAGTCCAAAGGAACAATTTCCAACCCGAAAATCAGTACAATAAAAAACAATTGTAGTTACATTGTTTAAATTACAAATGTTCTACATTGAGATTATAAAAATATTTTATTTAACCATATATCTTTTGATTTGTAGCCTAGGAATACGGATAAATCAAATGTGCAACACACAAAGACGATACCAAAAGAAACAAATTTTGCTAGACAAAAAAAAAAAAGAAAAAGTAAAAGCGAAAGCAACAAAAGTCTCGAAAAAGGTATTATACACAAAGTACTAACATACTCATACTATCTAGTACTTGTACTCAATTTCCTTATATCTCTATTGGTAAGACAAAATATATTAACTAGCATGTTGTTTTTTACAATCTCAAAATAATATCATACAGATCTTAGTAAAACATGAACAGGAAAAGGATTCATCAGGAGAAGAAAACGAAGAAGAAGAAAAAGCTCATAGATAAGTAAGTTACAAAAAAATATAACATACGTAATATTGTTTGCTACAAATAGAATCTAACTTAAGAATATTGCTCTGCTCACCTTGTAGACCCCCCAAATCAAAAAGACTGCAACAAAATCGGGTAAAAAGCGACAAGCTGAAGTTGAAATCGAAGGTTCAAATCCTAAGCGTCAAAAAAAAAAGATGCAGATCAAAAATTAGTAAGTAAAACTTTTTGATAGATAAGAAAATAATTTTTTAATATAATAGTTACACAATTTGATATATTGTCAAACCCAATTACAGGTAACCAGATACATAATCCCCAAGGAGCAATAGAACCCGTCACTGCAGATCCTCCTACAGCAAGGACCAAAATCGATTTCTTCAGTTGTGGAGAATTTGAAGTTGACACAAAACTGTTTTGAACTATTTAGCGAAGGGACTTTAGGCCACTTGGTAAACCTCCAATACATAGACTTCCCCGGCCAAATGATGCACCATTCAATTCTGCACATCACAAGCATCAACGAAACAGAAGTTGCATTCGCTATTGGAAACAAAGTGCTAAAGTTAGGGCCAAAAGAATTCGTTGCAGTGACAGTATTGAACTGCGAGCCCTTTCCATCCTCCACCGTCATCCCCATCTTTGATGAGAATTCGTTCAAGGAAAGATTTTTTCCCGGCCGTGAAACAGTGACGATTGACAGCATCAGGCATGCCTACGAGACATCACTACTGAGGACTTGTTGAAGCTTGCAAATCTCTATTTCTTGGAGGAGGTGTTGCTGCCTAAAGAGAGCTATAAACCGATTGACATGAACCACATTCACATCGTCTATGATCTGGACGAGTTTTATATATACCCGTGGGGAAGGGTTGTATTCAATGAGACATTGAAGAGTTTGAAGAGTATGTTAAAAACTATGAGCAAGGGCGTTGCGATGGGATACCATTTGTCTGGTTTCCCTTTTGCCATCCTAGCATATGCTTTTGAGATAGTTCCACTGCTCCAGGACTCGAGTTTACTACAGCGAAATACTGAGCAGTTCCCACAGTGAGTGCTCAACTGAGAGTACACCTTAGGAGCGGGATTTGGAAAACTTTTGAAATTTATATTCGACAACGAAAAGGTATGCAAAACATAACTTTTAAAACCTTCTTACATATAAATCGAAAATTAGTTACTAACTTAACATTTGTTGTTACATACTATCATTTGAAGATAACTGTGGAGAGTTTCAAGATAACCAAGGAAGATATGGTACAAAAAGATATGGAGAACTTCATCAACAAAAAAGACAAAAGGGGAAAACAAACAGTCGTTGATGAAGATGAATTCCTCACCACAAGAGTAACACAATCTTTGTCAAGCGATGATGTATTATCGACCTCAAACAACACAACAATATTGGATGTTGTGTTGGCAAAGTTTGACAGGATAAAGTCCAACCTGGAGGCTTTAAACAAACAGAATATGTAGCTAAAAGATACATCTGCTATGATAAAGAAACAGTTGGCAACCATTCTTTTGATGACGACAAACAACCCAACTACATCTAGGCCTATACCCGAAGCAGACAGCAGCTTCAATAGTGCAGCCTCAACACAAGAGAAGGATTCAGTGGACGAAATATAGGCAAATGTGGAAGAGCATGCGACAGCTGTGATGACAGGGGTAAAGTTTTAAACAAGAGTTGTGTAATATATTTTGTTACATATGTTACAAAATAAGTTACATGATTAAATCAATAATGATAATTCTTCTATTCCTGCAGAACCGGTTAACAAATCAGGGGAGCAACAAAAAGTGCACGAATAACCAACTGGAAAACAAATCATAACTGACAAAATTGCTCAAAAGATGGAGCGCAAACAGAGCAAAGTACTTTCAAGTCCCTACACGATAAGATTTGGATCGGCCGATGGTTCATCAAGAAAGGTGCTAAAAGCCCAAGATCTAACTACTCAAACTCCAAAAGAACCGAAGGCTGCCCCACCCAATCAACAAGCAACTGTGAAAAATATCATAGCAAAGAAATAGAAGAGACCGAAGCTACAACCCAAGAAGATCAAATGATAAAAACATCTTTTTATGTGCAGTCTTATAAGTAATAGTATATAGTAACTAGACTTCTATTAGGATATATAATATTTGCAGTAGTACATCTTTATATTTTGCAAAAACTGCTATGAAAAAGCAGTAGATATGTTAATTATTAGACTAAGTATAAACTGCAATTCTATTATGATATCTGTTATTTTAACCCTAACACTAAAAAAATGATACTCTTAACTCAAGCTATTGTTGATTGTTAATAATTTAGAACATATGAAGTAAAATGATATTTATGTCTGACCAAAATATGATTAAATTGTTAATAATAGTAACAAAAATCCATAAATCTTCATGATCCAACTATAGAATCATAAAAAAAAAGTCAAAAATCATATGTAACATAATTTGTAACACTTATCACAAAAAAAGTAACACTTAAAAAAAAACACAGAAAAACAAAACCATAAATCTGCAGAAATCCAATCATTTTAGAAAGATTGAAACCAAAACATTCATAAATGTATCATGTTTGTAACAAATGCGAACAAGATTTGTTACAACAAAAAATAATGAAAAAATTATCGAACAAAAAAGTCTTAAAAGTTGTATATTGTTCAATATAGTTGAATAAATTTTTTATTGGGAGCTTGCTGAATGCATAGATGTCCTTCGTTGTTGCACGACCTCTTGTTGTGTCCTAGTTTACCACATGAGCCATAATGCACGCTCTTTGCCTTATGTTCTCTAACCGATGGGAATCTTTTCTTCCTAGGCCTCCCACGGGGTCAACCGGGAGAACCGCCATAATTGTTGTTAGAGTAACGTTGCAGTCCGCTGGGGTAGATTCTACCAGTATAAGTTGCAACAAAAAAAGTCCCTTGTGTGGTAAGACGCCACATATGCACTCGAGCTTAATTTTTTCTTCCATAATGTAGCGATAGCATGGCAACATGAGAATTCATCAAGTTGCCAAATCTCGCACGTGCAAATCCTCTTAGCTATGTTGACAACCTCGTCAATACCATTGTCTCTCACTTCAAATTCTTCATCGTTAATAGGATCGACATGCAAACAAAAACATAAAATGTTACACAACTAGCACAGTCACATATTGACCAATAAATCAGGAAACATGCAAAAAACATACAATGTAACTAAAAATGTTACAAAGCTTACAAACAAAGATACAAAACAGAACAGAACAGTAAACACAAAACTCACATTCAAAGTCCGAGCAATCTCTTCGTGGTTGTGTAAAATTACTTCTGCCCACACTGTCAATCTAGATCGACAAGCAAGACCCTCACTGCGGTGCTCCACAAACCATCGTTGGAGCACCTTGCGTAATGCCTCAACCACAGATGAGATCGGCCAATCCCTAGCCATATTCAAGACTGAATTAATGCACTCACTGATGTTAGTGGTCATAATATTGTATCTCTTCCTCATAAAATGTGACCGCGCCTATTTCTTTGGATGTGCAAGGACCAAATAATCCTTGATACCTGAGCTAACAGGCACCATTGCTGATATATATAGAACTCATACTCAACCATAGAATATGCCTTGGCACACCGTTTGAATAAAGGCTCGATCGACACGTGCTTGAACCTCAAACTCAAGTTGTTATACAAATGCTACATACAAATCCCATGTTGAGCCACCGGATAGACCTTTGATATTGCCTTTGGGATGCTAGAATTCATATCTTAAATGATAACTAAATCTTCACGGTTACCGATTGCAACTCTTAGTTGCTCCAAGAACCACAATCACGAAGAATCATTTTCTGAATCAACAATTCTAAACCCCAGAGAAAAAATATGATTATCACCGTCCAAAGCAGCAATAATAAGCAACGTCTCCTTGAACTTGTTCTTCAAGAATATCAACGGAGATAACAGGACGACAATAGCACCACCCGGCAATTGAGGCGCCAAAACTGAAGAAAAAAAGTATTTGAATCTGCCTTCATCTTTAACTTGGAAGTTTGAACATAAACCTCTAACATTCATAAAATATGCAACAAATAAAAGAAATTATAATAAAAGCAACCTACTGTTGTAACAAAATATGATACAAATGTAACGGACTTTGTAACATAATGAAATACTATAGCAAATGAAAAGAAAAAAAAACATATGCAAAACGCCAACATACTAGGGTTGTTTTCCTTCAAAGCCTGCGCAATATGAGGCAACATCTTGTAGGACTCCTTCGTGCTTCCTCGCAAATAAATCAATGCTAACTCTCGACACTTTCAAGCCTTATAGTAACTCATAATCACACAATATTCTCTAAGCATCAAGCTTACTATATCGCCAGGACATGATTTCTCCAATGCCGCCTTATCGGGGTAAAAAGACTTTACACAAGCACTGATCATATAGCAAAAAGCTTGCTTGTGTTGGTTGTGACGAACATCCAATAAACAAGAATGAGTGTTTAACGTAACAGCTAATCTTCCATATGTCACAACTGTCATTCCAAAGTGGAAGCTCTAAACAACCATGTACACTCATCCTTAACGCATCTCAAATACACCCGAGTCTTATACGATCGAAGATTATTAAACTCAAAATTGTTCTGAATAGCAATCATATGCTTGATGTTCATCATCGAGTCCTTTGAATGAAACATATTATAAACCTTGACATCATAAGCTTTTGGAAAATTGTTAAGGGAAACATTGTCAACAAACACATAATCTGACGACTTGTCAACCACAACAGCAGGTTTATCAATACTCTCTAAGTCAAAATCCAAGTCCAAAACAACACTTGAATCTGCTGTAACAAAAAATGTTACACGGAATAAATAAATATTGTTGGTGTGAATTTTAACCAACGTCGAGATCTGCACCTCTAGGATGTGATGTGGCAATGAAAAACACGTTTTTGTTCAGAAAAAGGAAAAAAAGAGACACATAATTTAGAGTGGTTCAGCCCTCCAAAGGAATAATAGCTTACGTCCACTTTGAATTGTATTCTTCGTAATGATTTTCTAACCCCTTCTTCTGTTTCGTCCTTTCCTTTATATAGTCGTGGAATGACGGTTATAAAGAGGGAAAGCATAACGCACGATCCCATAAATCTCGGGATTAATTTACAAAATAAATGTGCAATTATTTCTCCCTAATGACTCGGGAATAGAATATCTACGGTTATATCAATTCGAAGTCTTATGGGCTTAGTTATAAAATATCCCACGATCAGGGCTAGAAAAGCGAAACAAAACAAAGACCTAAACTACCACGCGTGGACTTCATCTTCAATCGAAGGTCATTGACTTCGCGGGTTGAGCCTTTCATCTTGAGTGAAGTCCTTGTTTCCTCCCTAAAGCTAGCTTCGCGAGAATAGATCATTTTCGAGGATCCGCGGCCTTCTTGTCTGTCAATCCCTCTCCCCGGATCTTGTCATAAAATCGACACCACCTTCGGTGGTGCTTTTCTTGCTTATCTTCGTGGGTGTAAGATCGAGGATCATCTTCGATAATCCTCGTCTATTCTTCGTCTGGAGGAAGCTCCTGTGATGATGTGGCATTGCTTTGCTGTTAGAATCGGGGGCTTGTGTTCGTATTAAAAGTGCTTCGAAGACTTCACCCCCGAAGCTACATTCGTTGACGAAAAATCACCTATAACATCTGCCCCCAATTGTGAAGGTACGAATCTTGCCTTGCGGGATTTCTTCCTTAATGCTCTGACACTCTTCAGGAGATTCTCACCGTTCGACAAGTTTTTCTGACGTCGGGTCATGATGAGATTTTCTCTGAAAATCCCAAACCCTTCAGTTCTATCGCGGGAGCCCATAGTGTCCTGAGGAACTACAATGTCCCTGGTGAGCTCCATACTTTAACTTTTATTTCTCTTTTTTCTGTCTTCTTTATTACTAGCCTCGAGGAAGCCTACGTTCGTACATGCCGGCCTCGAACAAGTCAAAGTCTAAGGTCGGGGCATCCTCGGCTGCGGACAAAGGGAATGGTTCTTCTTTTATGAAGAAGTCCACTTCTTTTGAGGTATCAAAAAAGAAGGAGGCTGCCTCTTCTTCAAAGAGACCAACTCCATGTAAACCCGCGGCTGTACCTACTCCGTCTTTGACGGAGGCGGTCGAAGTCAAGGCTTCTCCAAAGCCTTTGAAGAGGAAGAAAAAGAAGACGACAACAAAGGAATTGGAGCCAGCTTCTTCGATGGTAGCTCCATCGGATCCTCCTCCCTCCGGGAAAGAGGATGTTCAGACTTCTTAGGCTCGGGTATTCCTCAAGTCTGAGACGACTTCAGGCGCTCCCAGAGGCCCCATCGGCGATAGTTCCTGAGGGTGGCTCTTTTGATGACATTGCTTGGGATACATTGTATGCTGCGGAGGAAGTCATCCACGAAGGTGATTCCTCGGCTATGCCAAATCCTCCTGTTGCCTCGATAGAAGATCCTTCTCTAGTTGAGGAGGATTTCTTTGTAGAGGAACAGGAAGATCTGACCCCATCGGAATCATATGTTCCATCGAAGCCGAATTCGCCAGCCCCAGCACTGACCCAAACTACACCTGGGTCGGCACGTTCCACCCCGTTCATGAGAAACGGGAAGGTCTAAATCCTCCGGAGTTAGATATTCCACCGAAGTTGAATCCGTCAGCTTCGGCACCGACCCAAACTACGCATGGGTCGGGACTTTCAACACCGATCATCTTCGATGAGGGTAAATAGCTGTTACCTGCAAAACAAACACACGATGCAAATAATAAAAAATAAAAAATTCAAACACTAACCTTTTTCACTTTGCTGCCTTTAACTGACACGGTTGACTCCCTCCGGGATCAATCATGTGGTCGTAAGTTACGTCCTCTATGAGTATCACAACTCTTCTAAATCATGCTCTCTCTGAGGGTCATAATTAAAGCAAATTAAGCGATTAATTAGACCGTAACTCAAACATACTTTTCTTCGAAATATGCTCTAAGTTACTTTAGGTTCTTCATTCTTCGAAGGATTATCTCGAACCAAGCTCGTTCTCTGAAGGCAGACCTTGGTCAAATTTAATAATCGACGAAATTTGAAAGTACACTACTACTCGCATCGGTCCCTGATGCTTCTGATTAGAGCGTGGCCTCTTTACTTTTATGCTTCAGTAATCAAACTTAGTTCAATTTTTCAAAATTTCCTAAGTTTTTCATCCCTCGGGGTTCCCCCTTTAAGCATACCTAGGTCCTCTATCTTCTTCGAAGTATAGAATTGTTCTAGGAGACATTCAGCCAAATGCTTTCCAAGTTAATCCCCAAACAGGTTAAAGACCTGACAAGAAAAACCTTTGTGTGGTAGGAAGCTTCAACGATTATGCCTACGTAAGCCCCCTGGACTTACGCGTTCTAGCCTCGCACGTCTTCGAAGTACTTATAGGGCGCACCTATTTCTTTATAGTACCCCGGGTATCCCCTATCTTCTTGGGCACTATTTTGCGGGCAAGAAGGCAGTCGAGGATAGTGTTTCTAGAAATCATCCGCCTCGCGGTTCATTCCTTTATAGACCGAATTTATAGTCTACTCCGCAGACTTTTTTTTTTTGTTAGTTTATAGTCTACTCTGTAGACTTTGAGTTTGTAGTCTACTCACAGACTTTTTGAAGAAAAACACCCCTAGAAGGCTTCTGTCGTACCTTCCGGGCATAGTTCTTCATTGGTTGCTGAGTCTGCCCCCCAGGATATGGGCCTCCCACGATCTCTCTGTTGGGCGGGTCTCGACCTTCACGATTATTGGAAACGGGGGTCGGAAGTCATCCACGCTTCGCGAGTTGACTATGGTCTCCTTAACCGAGGCTTCCGTACCGTTGCTTACGAGCTCAGAGTGCCTCGTTCCCCAGACGTGAGTCGCGATGCTTCTTGTTTTCGTGAAGCTATTAGCTTCCTCATGCGAGGTCCTCTGCGGGTCTCTTTTTCTCCTTCCGTTGGTCCCCTTCGGGTTTCTCTCGGGAAGTCTTCGTGGCCCCGGACTTTTTCAAAGTCAAGGCCTCGGTGTTGATATAGTTCTTGGCATGATCCAGGAAATCTGAGTACGTCCGCGACGGTTTCTTATTTATAGAAAATGCGAACGGAGTTTCTTCGCGAACTGCGGAGTTCGCGGCCAGCAGAAAGGCATCGTCAAACAGATATCCTACCTCCACTGTGGCCTTGGTAAATCTCTTCAACCATGCCTAGAGGGTCTCGTCGTCCCTCTGTTTAACTTGGGAGAGGTAAGCTGGATTCTTCAGGTGCCTCCGGCTCCCTAAGAGTTACGAAGCGAACTTCGTCCTCAGATCCTGCTAACTCGCGATTGAGTTGGCTGGAAGTCGGTACCACCACCTGAATACTTCGCCCGCGAGGGTGGTATCAAATAGCTGGCACTTGATGGCATCAAAATAGCCATAAGCGCGGGCCCAATAAGAGTAAACGCCTAGGTGGACAGAAGGATCCCTGATCCCATCGAATAGGCTCACCTTCGGCACCCTAAGTCGATCGGGGGGGCAGCGAGAATGTCTTCAGTCAGGGGAGTGAAATCCCCGTCCAAAATACCATCTCGTGCTGTACCGTCAAGGAGCCCTCGGAGACGCTGCGGGTGGAAACTCCTAGGTTGCCAGGGTCTTCCTGCTGGTGGCGGTGGTAACCGACCCATCGCAGAGTTTATCTACGACTGGGGTTTGTTTGGGGGCATGCCTTGTTGGCTCCCGCGGAAGTGAGCCCAGTCTGTCAAAGACAAACCCCGACTGGGCCGAATCTTCATCTATGTCGGCGGTAAGTCGCGAACCTCCGGCTCGGACCACCGACAGCCACATACCTCCGGTGTGGGCTGCAGGCTTGCTCGCCTTCATTGTCCTTCGGCTGCGGGGGTTGCGGGTTTCAGCGTCTGAGCCGCCAGCAAAATCTTCCTCGGGGTCGGCCGCGGTGTCGCCTCCAGCAGTCATCGCGGCAGCAGCCTTCTCCCGCTCCGCCCGGAGTCGCGCCCTGAGCACGTTTGCTTACTCACTGTCGGTGAGGAGCAGGAGCTGACTTTGGTTTTGAACCAAAGTCTCCATCATGCCGCTCATTCGTGCCATGAATTCCTCCATGCGTTACAGTCTTTGCTCGAACTGCTTTTGTTCGGAGGTAATTGGGCTTTTTCCATTATTTCTTGTCGCCAACGCCATTGATCTCCGATCAAATGGGAGCGATGAAAGCTTCTTGAAAAGACTGGAATGAAAACTAGAAAGAAAGGGCAGTGAGCCCTCCTTCTAGCGCCAAACAACTGATGTGAATTTTAACCAACGTCGAGATCCGCACCTCTAGGATATGATGCGGTAATGAAAAGCACGTTTTTAGTCGGAAAAATAAAAAAGAGACACATAATTTAGAGTGGTTCAGCCCTTAAAAGGAGTAATAGCTTACGTCCACTTTGAATTGTATTCTTCGTAATGATTTTCCAACCCCTTCTTCTGTTTCGTCCTCCTTTATATAGTCGTGGAATGACGGTTACAAAGAGGAAAAGCATAACACACGATCCTATAAATCTCGGGATTAATTTATAAAATAAACGTGCTGTTATTTCTCCCTAATGACTCGGAATATCTTTGGTTGCATCAATCCCGAGTCTTATGGGCTTAGTTATAAATATCCTACGATCGGGGCTAGAAAAGCGGAACAAAAGAAGGACCTAAACTACTACACGTGGACTTCACCTTCAATCGGAGGTCACCAGCTTCGCGGGTCGAGCCTTTCTTCTTGAGTAAAGTCCTTGTTTCCTCTCCGAGGCTAGCTTCACGGGGGTGGATCATTTTCGAGGATCTGCAGCCTTCTTGTCCGTCAATCCCTCTCCGAGGGTCTTGTCATAAAATCGACACCACCTTTGGTGGTGCTTTTCTTGCTTATCTTCGTAGGTGTAAGATCGAGGATCATCTTCGATAATCCTCGTCTATTCTTTGTCAAGGGGAAGCTCATGTGATGATGTAGCATTGCTTTGCTATTGGAATCGGGGGATTGTGTTCGCATTAAATGTGCCTCAGAGACTTCGTCCTTGAAGCTACGTTCGCTGACGAAAAATCAGTTACAACAAATATCAAAATATACATAAAAACGTTCCAAAAGTAAAACAAGGTGAAGGATAAAAATAACAACCTTCAACAGCAGATGCATGATCTGAAGAAGACATATCTTGGAGACTATGTATATCTGAGGAACGAAAAATAATGATACATTTTCAAGGTTACACAAATGTAACAAAAAATATAACAATAAAAAATGACGAAAACTAACAGAGTAATGTAACAACAGACCATCAATGCAAGGCAAAATGTAAGTAAAAAAATATTACAAAACCTGATGAGCAAAGGAACAACGAAACAAAAAAACAGAAAACGAATGTAACAAAAAATGTAACCATAAAAAATGAAAAAAAAATTAACAGAGTAATGTAACAGAAGAATGTAACAAACAGAACATCAATGCCAGGCCAAATGTAACAAAAAATTGTTACAAAGCCTGATGAGTAAAGGAATAGTAACCAAAAAATGCAAAAAATATCAAATTATAAACGAACGTGAGAGTAACGAATAATAAAAAATCAAGTTCGACAATTTTCGAAAAATAAATTGGAAAAAAAAAACAGAACATCAATGCCAGGCCAAAAGTAACAAAAAATTGTTATAAAACCTGATGACGAAGAGAAAAGTAACCAAAAAAATGAAAAACATATCAAACTATAAACGAACGTGATATGAACGCATAACAAAAAATCAAATTCGACAATTTCAGAAAAATAAATTGAATGTCGCCGAAAAAAGACAACTCAATAATCAAAAAACGAAAAACTAAAATAACATCGAACAAGAGGAAAAAAAACAAAACTTTAAAATTTATGCCAAAATTAGAGCTCGCTGGAAAATCGAATGTCGCCGTCAATTCGAACCTCGCCAGAAAGTCGAATGTTGTCGAACGATTCGACAACGACGAAGAAGAAAGGATCGGAGTTCGACGATTTGTTTGGGAAGGAAGAAAGTAACCGAGAAAATAGTTATGAGAACCAAGGGCAAGCACGTAAAAACATAATAACAAAAAATGACATAAAAATATAAAAAGCCTATGTAACTAAATATTGAAAATTATGGCTAAGCCGTAATACATCAGGTCAAAGTTTAGCCAAACACTCACAAAACTCTAAATAGTATTAATATAGCAGTATACTATAGATTGGTTCAAATATAGGATTCATTAAATTAATGAAATTAATCTAATTATGTTGTGAGATTAATTCGAAATTGACAAAGGGGCAGTTAAGAAATTAAACATTTTAAATGTCAAGTTTGCAGGATTTAGTCCTAGTATATCAAAATTAAGGAAATATTCATCAAATACCTTTAATAGAAATAAATATCCATAATAATTACTTAAAAAACCGCTCAAATCAAATAAAAAATCTCCAAAGATTGTGATAAAATAAAAAATAAAAATGATTAATTTCTTTCTAAATTTATGGCTAATCCCTTTAAAATTTGTCTAAAGTTTGGCTAAATCCTTTAAAAACTCATTGACAAATTATAAATGAATTAAAAGAGAAAAAAAATATCAACTTGAAATAATAAAAGGGTGCAGCAGAAAATAAATACTCAAGTTGTACTATATTTAAAATAAATATGCCATATTTTAAAATAATTCAAACAAAATAGTCATTTTCTTAGTACTATCTCATGTACTTTATTGAAATTTCTCATTTTCTTAGTATACAAATTTTATCCCTTAATAATTAGATAAATAGTCATTTTAAAAGGTATAGTTTTTAAAAAAAAATATCATAATTTTAGAAAATATAAAAAATAGCCATAAAAAATTTATTATCAAGGTAAAAAATTTCTTACCATAATAAAATGACTCATAAAATTAACTATAATAATTTTTTACCAATGTAATAAAATTTATAAATGGCAATTTTCTTAAAATTTTGAAACATTAGCTTAAAAAAAAAACTACCTTATAACAAATGGCTATTTTTTAAAAATTCTCATTACATAACAAAATCAATATTTTATTACGTTAATTGCAATAATGGTTCCTGGTCTTAGGGCTCTGTCATAATCGAATACCTTACTTTTTTTATTTGATAATTGCCTCCTTGACCTAGTTAAATTGTTGCAACTGGGTACCTCTGCCTAAATTTGGATGGAATTTTACTTTTGACTATGATGGGGGCCTTTTTTCGATCGCTTTTATTTCATCAATCCGTAGAGTAATTCTTTGAATTATGTCCAATGGAGAGTGGCTTTTGACCCTATTACTCGCCTGTTGGATAGATTTGCCGCACGACGAGTTTCAAGGGAGGGCGCCACTAGGAAAGAGCCGCGAGGACCGAGGCAAGAGGCTTAGGACCTCAGATAAGTGGATCTCCACTTTGGCACGAGTAGACTTTACAATGCTTGAATTAATTATGCATGTGTTGATATTATGTTAAGCATTGATGCTTCTAAAATTGTGACTGTTAAACTGTGTGGATCTCCATTCTCACTAAGGTTGTGAATACGGGCTCTTGATTATGTTCGTCTTGTTTTGTGCAACAAGCCAGCAGGTATGAGACTGTAGGTTTGTTTATGATATGTAGCATTTTTCTAGGCGTGTATTGGTGCGCGTATTCATTTATATGTTTATCTATCGGTGGGTATGGGACCACAGACATAAAACTACTCAGCTTCATGGTTTAGGTTCTAATGTAGGGTGTGTGTCTGTTTGTGTGCGTGTATGTTAGTTTGACTTATCTGTCGTTGGGTATGTGACCCCAGACATAAAACTATTTGACTTTTGTTGTTGAGATCTTATTGCAGAAGTACCATATGCATCCGGGTATGGCTCAACGGGGCCGCGAATCATGATCGGTTTTGAGATCGCCCAACGGGACCATTGTTTATGTGAGGTTTCGGAATGACTCGATGATGTCGGCAGGCGATCTTTCCTTGCATGTGTAGTTTGATCATCCGGGTAGGGCCCGACGGGGCTGCGATCATGATTCAGTTTCGAAATAGCACGACGGGGCTACTGGTCATGAAAGGTTTCAAACAACCTAAGAGATCTTGAGAAGGTCGGTAGACGACCTTCCGGATCGGCCCGATGGGCCTTTGGGAGGAGAGGCACAGCCCACCCCAGTATTGTGACTTGACGATTCGGAAAGGCTTGAAAGGAAGCCTAGCCTGAACGGGGGCACACTAGAGTTTCAGAATGGCCTGAAAGGAGGCCTGGCCCGACGAGGCAGTTGCTGCGATGGGTTCCAAAATGGCCCGACAGGGCCATTGGCCGCAAAAGGTTTCGGAAAGGCTCAAGGGGCCTAAAGGAGGCCGGCAGACGGTGCTCCTCATAGTTTAGGATTTGACGATCCGGATCGGCCCGATGGGGTGATTGCACAATCAATTCTGAAATGGTCCGACAGGACCTCTTGTCACAAAAGGTTTCAAAATTACCCGCGAGGGGGTTAAGATGTGTATTAAGTTCTAGAACGACCCGTAAGAGGTCTAGAATGTTTATAAGTTCTAAAACGACCCGTAAGAGGTTTTAAATGTTTATAAGTTTTAGAACAACCCGCGAACGGGTTTAGATATGTATTATATTTTAGAACGACCTGCGAGAGATATAGAGAAGGGGTGAGGCTGATGAGACCTCCCCAATTTTATAGAATCAAGAATTATTAAATAGTAAATCGTATGCTAGGGGTGAAATCGGTGCGGTTATGCGGTTTTTTGGGCGTTTTAAACACCGAAACCGAATTTTCGGTTATTAGAATTAATAACCGAAAACCAGTTTTTTTTGGAAAAAAACCGAATTTTACCGAAACCGAATTTTTGGTTTTTTAATTCGGTTTTTCGGTTAATAACCGATTTTTATTTTTTGATTTTTTAAATTCTGTTTTTCGGTTTTAAATTCGGTTATTCGGTTTTTTGGTTTTAAATTCGGTTTTTCGGTTTTTAAATTCGGTTATTCGGTTTTTAAATTCGGTTATTCAGGTAAAAAACCGATTATTCGGTTAAAAACCGATTTTTTTAAAAAAAAAATTGAAAATTCGGTTAAAAAACCGATTATTCGGTTTTTAATATTCAAAACCGAATAACCGCACCGAATTTTCGGTTATTTCGGTTTTTAAGCACCGAATTTTCGGTTTTTTAAAAAATTCGGTTTTCGGTTTCAGTTTTTAAAAAATTCGGTTAATTTTTTCGGTTTTTCGATTTTTTCGGTTTTAATTTTCAGCCCTATCGTGTGCACATGTATTTTGATAAAGCTAAATCAGAGAGTTGTTAACTTGAGTGAGATTAGAACAAAGTCTGAGATTGACTTTTTGTCGAGATTAATAGGTCATTGAGTCCGACCTCGTTCCATGTCACAACTCTTTTGCAAGTATTGTATCCCGCGTAGGTTGAGCACCCTATTTCTGAAATCTACTCCGCGGGCAAGGTTGTTTAAGAGTGACGTTTACTTTTTGGACTACGACGACTAGATCGCCGAGTCCATGCTTTTGTTAAATTATAGTGTTGTGATATCTCGTTGTTGTATGTTACCTGCAGACTTAGCAACCTATTTATCTAATCTACTTACTGGGCTATTAGCTCACTAGTGTGCTCGTGTCGTAGGTAAGATGTAAGGAAATGAAAGGGCGAGGCGATAACGACGGAAAAGCGAGTGTATACGGGACCGACCTGTAAGACCTTACGGGGACTACCGGCTAATCGTTGGCAAAGAAAAGTTTTAAATTTCGCAATATTTTGTAAATGTTAAAATTAAATCCATTTTGATTATGGTAAGGATTGATGAACCTTATGTTTATTATTAAAAGCTCAATTATGTAACTTAATTTTAAAAGATCTTAATTACTCTAGACAACAAAGCTTGAATCTTGATGGAGGACGCGGAGGGCAGAGGCGAAGGCGGAAGGCTAAGGGCGGAGGGAGGAGGGCGCCGATGACAGAGGGTAGAGGGCAGGTTGGCGAAGGCAGACGGCGGAGGTCGACGAAGGCGGAGGATGGAGGGCTTGGAGGGCAGAGGGAAGGTCAACGAAGGCGAAGGCGAAGGGCAGAGGGCGGAGGTCGGTGGAGGTTGGAGGGTGGACGGCAGAGGACGCGGACGGTAGAGGGCGGATGGCGGAGGAGGCGTGGAAGTTGGATGAGGAAGAAGACAGTACCTTACTTCCTTAAAGTTTGTCTAATGAGACCCAATTACAACTCCGGCATCGGAACGGACAACCTGAATCAGTGCCCGGACCCTCCCAACATAATGTCGTAGAAGCTCTGCATTGACAAAAACCACAAGACTAGATGTGTCCATATCCTGCAAGTTTTATTTCATTACAATCTGTTTAAAAGTTCAAAAACAAGTAATACTTCTTGATTGCTTTAAAGTGACTAAGGAATGCAGTAAACATTCCAATCCAAAAATTATACCTTGCAAAATCATGGAATAACACTATTATGTGATAAATCGAACACAACAAAAATTTCCAACTAGAGTTGCGACGAAAACACCAAAAAAAAAAAACTAGAGAAACTCTAGAATCGCCGATAGTAAATCCTGAGTTTTCTTTTTCATTAAATTTTGTGATAAATCGAACAAAATTGAAAGAAGAATCCATAGATCAACCTTATTCGAGGCTATTAGATCGGACTGAGAATCAACAAAGAGGAAGAGGGTGGAGGCGGTAGTGGAGGACGCGGAGGGAAGAGGCGAACGTGGAAGGCAGAGCGCGGTGGGAGGAGGGCGCAAAGGACAGACGGTAGAGGCAGGTCGACGAAGGCAAAGGGCGGAGGACGGAGGGCGTGGAGGGTAGAGGGAAGGTCGATGAAGGCGAAGGGCGGAGATCGGCGGAGGTAGGAGGGCGGAGGGCGGAGGGTGCGGAGGGCAGAGGGCGAACGGCGGAGCGCGCGGACGGCATAGGGCGGATGGCAGAGGAGGCGCGGAGGGTAGATGAGGAAGAAGACAGTAAACGTGGAAGAAAGAGATAGGGACATGAATAGAATTTGTGGGTAATTTAGAAAGGAATGATGTTTTCTTAGTAAATGTGATGTAATTAGGATTACACTAAAATTGGTGAATGAGCTTTACAATGTAAAAGTCATTCCCATATAATTTTATTAACCAAACATTGTAAAGGAGTTGATGTAAAGGAATGATGTTTCCGCAATATTTGCATAAACTACGGATATTTCAATAAAATATATTTTGATTACATTATCCTAATATCATACAACAATTAAAAGATTCTCGCCGTTTGGAGTTTCGTCAGCAAAGAGCCGAAACGTTTCGGTCGTGTTTTGTCCACGTTTCGGCCGTGTTTCGTCCATGTGTGCCCTCTTTCGTCCATGTATTTTGTGCCCTCTTTTCCCATAGCCTTCTCGAGCGACCTCTGCTAAGAAAAAAAAAACACACAACAGAGCACCGACGAATAAATAGTGCAAGCCTCGTCCTCGTCTAACAAAAAAACTTGAGGGTTGCTCAGAGGAAAAAAGAAAAAAAAAAGCCCACCAGGAGAGAGCAAGTTATGTTTCTCTCGACGCCGCTGCTCTTTGTCATTTTGTTTTCTCAATCAAGAAAAATGGTTAGGAGTTCCGTCGAACGATCTTTGGTATGGTCTGCTTCTTTTTTACGTCTCTCGCAAAATAAAAAATAAAAAAATAGATAAAATGTGGAGTATTGCGCGGTTATTGCGCAATTTTTCTGCCAATTTTCCTCTTATATCTGATCCCTTTTCTTCCCTTTTTTCCTCCTCCAAGAGATATTTGATGGCCGGGGTTCGCTTATTGTGCTTCTTTTCGTTTGCTCCTCGTGCTATGTCTTGACTGTTTTGGCTTTGGCTTTATATATATATGCTGTTTTTGCGATTGAATGGTTGCTGATATATGGTGCATGCCGCCTATTTGCTATTTTGCTGCTGTGATTTGTAGATTGTTTGGGGGCCGTGGAATTGCTGCTTTGTTATTGCCATTGCAATTTGCTTCCTTCTTTGTATTCAAACAAAAAAACCTTCATCTTTTCATGTTATTGTTTTGGCTTTGGCTTTATATATTTGCTGTTTTTTCAATTGAATGGTTGAGGATAAATGGTGCACGCCACCTATTTGATATTTTTTTTGTTTCTGATTTGTAAATTGTTTGGGGGCCATTAGATTTCTGCTTTGTTATTGCCATTACAATTTGCTTCTTTCTTTGTATTCAAATAAAAAAGGGTCATCTTTTCATGTTTTGATTTGCAAATAACGTGTAGCTTGTTAGTGTCTAATCTCTTTTATCTCTTATCTTGCTTGTAGCGGCTTCTGTGCTTCTGCATTCGCCGGGGAAGAGTTTGCACCAAGTGGGGTCTATTTGCTCCGCAATTCAAGTGAGATTGTTTTTCAACTTTTTCCTTTTCCACTTTTTTCCTTTGTTAGGCAGAAACAAAATAAAGAGACCTCATGAGATGAATGTGGATTGTGCAAAAGTTGATAAACGAAATCGGCGTCGTAGGCAATTATAGGTACAAAGAAAGAAAAATTACGAAAAATATTCTCATTCGAAAGAACAATGCAATATTTATCAATTTACTTGCAATTCCCTCTTTAATAGTACTCATGATTATGCGTTTCAAATTACTTCTGCCTGTAGCTTTAAAGTCATTAATGCTAAATCTTCCGAGATTTTGCTTGCTCTTACTTCTCAGATTACTCATGGTTCTACCTCTAAAACTACCTAGGATTATGATCTTCAAAATTCTCTTTTTGATATCCCTGCTATTATGCTTGCTCATACCTCTCAGACTATTCCTGGTCATAGAACAAAACATGTTGCTTGTTTAGACTCTTGAGTTTTTGCCTAATGATAAGACTGACACGAACATAGAGCTACCTAATGATGCTTCGAAAAAGGCAATTAATGAAAATAATGCTGAAAAAAAAGAAAATGCTAACTGATGTGCGAAATGTTCGCCGAGGAGAGTTGTATGCAAAAAGGAAACAAACAAGGCAGACTAATTTTTCGGCAGAAAAAATATGTCATGACGTAGTTAGTGGTAGAATTGACTTGGGTATGTTGGCCTTTGGGAGAAAAAACTATGCCACATTAGTGGGTTGTGTGCCCTACTTATTTTGGTTAAGTTTAGTTCTATATTATACAGGGATCCAAGGTTGTCGTACACAGTCTGAGGTTTGTCGTGTAGGAAGCTCTAAGCAACAAGCTGATTTGTGGTTTTGGGCTCAGTAAGAAACGCCTTGTGTTTTTTTTTTTTGTTGGCTTATTGCCTATGTTTTTTATATTTTAATATTTATATTTTTTTCCTTCTTTATTGTTTCGTTCAAATATCATGTTTGGTTAACTGTATTTGTGAGTTTAATGGTTGTTCATAATTGGTGTGGTACCTGCTTGCGAGCATGACTTTGGTGGATTCTGCGTCATTAGTATTGGGGAGAATGATACTTTGCAAGACACTTGCTGAAAATAATGCTGCCAACAAAAAAAAAAAAAAAGGCTTGCTGATGCACGAAATGCCCCGCGAAGGGAATTAATTGTATGCAAAACAGAAACAAATGAGACATGAAAATTTTACTTTGGAAAATAGCTGTGGTGATGTAATTAGTAATAAAACTAATGAAGGTATGTTGTTCTATGGGAAAAAAATGCGCACATTTTATTGTATTGTGTGTTACTAGTTATTTTGGTAGATTTTTTTAATTGTTACGCAGGAGTTCCGGATCATTGTGCCCGAAATGCTCGACAGAGGGAATTGTATGCAAAACAGAAACAAACGAGTCGTGCAAACTTTACTTTGGAAAACAGCTGTCACGATGAAATTAATAATAAAACTGATGAAGGTATGTTGTGCTATGGCAAAAACATGCTCACATTTTATTGGGTTGTGTGTTACCAATTATTTTGGTTGATTTTTTTCATTTATTACGCAGGAGTCCCAGATCATTGTGCATAATCTGAGGTTTGCCATTCAAGATGCTATAAGCAAATCAACACTGGTTCAACGTTTTCGGAGCCTCGTAAGAAAAGAATTGTGCTCTTTTTTTTTTTTTTTTGCTTTGTTTTGTTCTTTAATTTGTTTTCGCTGAAATATCATGTTTGATTATATTGTCTTTCTGAGCTTGATGGATCATGTTTGAATTGCAACCCCTGTTTTCGAGCTTAGTGACTATGCAGAAACATATCAAGGTATTAACTAATTGCCGTTGGTTAAGTTGGTGGAAAATTTTTTTTTTAAAATTTTTTTTATATATGTTCCTAACAAATGTGTGGAATGCAAATATTGAAATAGTTCAGAAGGTTAGAGCTGAAATAATTGTCTTTGCAGGTTTTGCAGAAAAATCTTTGTCATCTGGGTGCCATCTGCCATGCGAAA
Source organism: Boehmeria nivea var. tenacissima (assembly GCA_018132145.1). Classification (NCBI taxonomy): domain Eukaryota; kingdom Viridiplantae; phylum Streptophyta; class Magnoliopsida; order Rosales; family Urticaceae; genus Boehmeria; species Boehmeria nivea. The sequence goes on from CM030879.1 coordinate 2,313,840, forward strand.
CCATGTGTGGTTTGAATTTTGGAAACATTACTTGTGTTTTTTTATAATGTATAATTTAATTACAGTGGAATCATTGTAGCTTTCCTTTTGTTTTGTCCATTTTTTTGGACAGGTTTTACAAATTCCCCTAATGGACGTGTTTCACCTTTCTTGTTATAGTTTCATTTGAGGAACTCAAAGTATGTTAAATATCACCTTTTTGTTTGTTTGTTTTTTTTCTACGATTGCCTTATTGTTTTGATGATACCAATCGAATTGAAAATCTAGAATTAACAGAGAACAAATTCAAATCATGAATTTGAAAAAATACATTTAATTGTGGCAGTAATATCTAAATGCAAATTAAAAAGGCTATTTTAAAAGAGAGGTCAAGCCATCGATTTTTATATGATTAATTTCATCATTTCCTCTTATACTTTAACTCGAATTTTAAATTGCCTTATGTACTTCGATTTGTTAAATTCGTTCTCTTTATACTTTTAAAACGTCTCAAATTTGTTCTTTGGTTAACTCTTCCGTCCAAAATTACCACGTATCACGTAATTGGATAGGTTTTTATACATTTGTAGGTAAAATTATATTTTTTCCCATATTTAATACTTTTCTTTTCTTAAGTTTTTTTTTATTTTTTTTAATTTTTTATGATTTAAGTTAGAAATTGATGATTTGAATACATTTTTAAACTTCTTTAAAAAAAAAATACATTTTCTAAATAACACATAACTCATACGTGCGGAGCACGTAGCAACAACTAGCAATATCTAAAAGATTCTCGGGGCCGGCCGTTTCGTCCGCGCGAGGCCGAAACGTTTCGTCCCTGTTTTTTTTTGCGTTTTTTTCTTGTGAAACCAAAAAAAAAACGCGTTTTTTTTTGGGGTTAGAGTGAATTTTTTTTTCAAAAAATGGGTCCTTATATAATTTAATAAAATATTAGAGACTGAAATGTAATTAAATAAGATCAGAATGAAAAAAAAAAGACTTAAACGCAAAAAATAAAAATCCTTGACACGGGCCCGCGTGCGTGGGGCCCGCGTGTCAAAGGACTCCCACCCTCTTTTTCTGGCGCGTGAATTGCACGCGCCAGTTTTTTTTTCGTTTTCTTTTCTCTTTTTTTTTCCGTTTTGTTTCTATCTTTTATTCAATTATTTTTTCAAGCTTTCTTTTTTAATTTTTACCTTTTTTTTAATTTTAAATCTTATATTTTTTTCTTCATCTTGTTATCTCTCAAATTTTTTTTAATAACACAGTATTTTTATTTTTTTATTATTATCTTGTTTAATAATTTTTTTATTTTGTTTTACAATTTAACAAAATTATTTCTTACTATATTTTTTAATTGATTACATTTTTATAATATATTTTTTTTAATTTTCATTTATCTTATAATTTAGAATTTAAAATTAAAAAAACCTTACACGTGCGTAGCACGTGCCCAAAACTAGTATACTAAAAAGAAGGGGCAAATGTGAGGGGAAAACACTGTAGTTTCTACAGTGATTAGGTCGTTTACAAAAATACCCCTATGACCCATGTTTGTTTACATCATTCTACCCATTCCATTCCATTCCATTTTTTCACTTTTTTCAATCCTCTAAACCATTCCATTCCATTCCACTTTTTTCAACCATGTTTTTCAACTTTCCAAATCCCCATACAATATCTTTAAATCTCAACCATTTATACCACCTCAAAATTTGTAAAGTCAAACCATTTTTCAAATCATTCTTCAAACCATTTTCCAAATCATTTTCAAACCATTTAGAATGGTAAAAAATGACCAGAATAGTTTCCCCAAACGCATGGATGTTTGTTTGGTTACTTTTTTGGTTTTTTCGGCTTTTCACCTTATTATCCTATCTATCTAATCTAATCTAATCTAACTATATCTAATTTGTTGTGTACGATTCGTTAATCAGTTTCGTCACGTTTCATTCACGCCGGTTCGAAACCCGTTTTTATGCGTTTTTCCATGTCGTTTCTTTTCTTCTCTATTCTGCCGCCCTCTTCTCGAACTGTGCATCTCTCTCTTCTTTACTCTTCCTCTCTTTCGTCTCTCTTCTGCCTCTCTCTCTTATTTCTTCTGCCTCTCTTTCTTCTCCTCAGCTCGCTGCCTTTTGGTTCTTCGTCGCTCTCCTCCTCTGCTCTGCTGCTTTACCCTCATCGCTGCTTTTTGGTTATTGATGGCTCAGGCCCTTACGTCGGCGCTTGGGTGGGTTACGACAAGAAACGCCTATTCTTAGATCTCTTTCTCTCTTCCTTGATCGTGCGGCCTCCGTCGCAGCCATTCACGCCGTCTTCTATCTTCAGCAAACCCTCCTCGCTGGCCTTCCTTCTTCTCCTCTCACCTTCTTTGTTTGCTGGTTTGCCCATACAATGCGTTTTTTTTTTTTTTGTGTCATTGTGGCGTTTTTTTTCCACTTCTTTTCCTATTCTCTGCCTCGCTAGGCTTTTCATTTTTCTCTCTTCCATTCTCTTTCTTCTTCTTAGTTTTTTTTTTCTCGGTTTTGGTATTCATCAGCTCTCTTATTATCTCTCCTACTATATATCTATATCTTTCTTGTAATCTCTCATTGCGGCGGTTGTGTTTAGGGCTTGAAATAACCATGGATATGGCCTCCGAAACCAAGCGGAGAATCGTCGTTCCTCGCAGAGGCATGGCGGTCGCGCTGCCAAATGTGACTAAAATTTTGGGGATCCTTTGCTTTTCTTCCCAAATCGGACTCATCCAACATGGGTAGGTCAATTCTTTTTCTCTTTTTTTCTTTTTTTTTTTAAATATGAGAGGGATTGAACTTCCTGTTGTTTCTAAATTTGTAAACTTATGGGTAGGTAAATTCCGATCCCCCCTGGCACTATGCCACTATCCTTACGATTGTTGCCTCTCGTGGGCTTTTGGGTTTGGGTGGTACAGGTAGATCTGTCGCTTTTGGGTGTTGGTAAGGAGTGGATCTCATGCCTGGGTGACTGTTGGTACTGCTGGGTTTGTCTTTGTTACTTGTGCGTATGGTTGTGTATTTAAAATCTTGTGTTGTTGTTTCTTAAAAAGAGATGACATAGAAAGAGTAGAGAAAGTTGGATATGGTTTTTATTAGCTAATTTTATTTTCATATGTCAAATAACTTGCATTTGGCAATCGTGAACCCACCCTTCTCAGTATTTTTTTCTTTTTAGTTTTTCCTAGCTTCCTTAAATTGTTATTGTTTTCGAAGGTTGATTGATTCTTTCACATTTGAGTGTTCAATCTGTTTAACCAGTTAGTACACATATCAAGCAAAAGTTGGGACCTTTTGATGTAAATTAATCATCGTGTTTGGCTTGTTTGGTCCAGGTCCAAGATATGTAAGAGACATTTCATATTCTCCTATTTGCACCATCAAATTTCATGCTTTTTAAATTTGCCTATTTTGTAAGTCTTGCAAATTGTTGTGCGGTTTTTGTTAGAGATGTGCTCATATACTATTACTATATAGGTATTTAAGCTTGTGTTTTGTATTTTGCATTTGCTGTTGGAAAGAAAATGGATGAAGAATAATTGGTTGAACATTGGAGACGAATGAAATTGACAGAAAAGAAATTATGGTTAGTGCTTATCCTTTTACTTTGTTTTTGTAAAGATTAAGGTAACTTTTCTAAATTTTGTTTGTGAGTCCATTACGTCTTTAATTAAGGAATCAACTGTTTTTAGTATTATGAATTCTAACAAGGCTAAGTGTGATGGTACAAGGTAATGTATCTATTTGAATTGATAGACAGCCAGATTATTTATTTTACGCCCCAACAAACTAAAAGCTAGAAATATCCTTAATTTGGAGGTCATGTCCTTGTCCAGGTACCATGCCATCCTATTTTGAAATTCATTACTTTTTTCAATCTGCTTATTTTGAATTTCTCTCTGTTTAGGTTCTTGATCTTCTTGAGTTTGCCTTGTAATAACTTCAACTTATTGCTTCTTTTATTGATCACTACTTTTATTTCTATTTCAAAGATCTATTCTAATTTTATTTCCATATTCATATTTCTAAGTATGTTATTTATTTCTTTGGTTTCAGCTTCTTCTACCGGGTAGTTTTTCCCGCCTATCTTCACCGTTCCTAGCCTTTACCTTCGTATGTAGTTCCCTCTTTGAAACTGATGTAGTCATGTTGCTAGAGATATTTCATTGTTTGCTAAAAAAATATTGCTTAAGATTTTCTTTGACTAACATTCATATAAAGATTTCAAAGAATCCGTTATGATATTCTTGATCATCCAAATCTAGGTGCTTCGCTTCATATGGTCTTTTGGTTCTTACAACTGCATATCGGTGCTTTCACATTGCAGAGAGATGAACACGCCTTTTTCTTTCTCTCTGTGTTTTTTTTTTTAAGAAAGGGGTGCTTGGTTCGTATTCCCTAGGCCAACTAATTGTGGCAGTGGTTACTAATGAACTCTTTTTTCATGTTAAATCACAACCTTGGATGAAATTTTAATTATCTTGTGTTCAATCTTCGTTGGGGGGGGGTTAGTTATTTGGGCAGAACATTTTAGGCGACAACCAAGGAGTAGTTAAATTCAATTTTCAAATAAGGATAGGCTTCTATTACCATGTCATTCTACTTGTGTTGTATTTATGTTCAATTAGACATGCACTTACATTTTACTCGCTCTTTCAGCCTCTGATCGTTGTACAAATTTGGTGGTGTAGATCTCTTATGCGCCAATTCTGTTTCAACCCTCTTTCTACAAGCAGAGATTGAAGTGAGCTTCTTTTTTAGCAGTGCAATTTGATAGTTGTGGCATTCTATGTAGGTGCTTACTCCACGTCAGAATGTGCTAATATTTGACTCCTTTCTTGGGTTGTGTCCTATTGTAGGTGCGTAACATGTTAGGAAATGCTTCTGAAGCAAGCTGTGCTCTTATATTTTTTTAATCAAATCACATAAAATGTAGTATTTCTCGTGTACTGTGAATTTTGCATTAGCTTGTTGGCATATTTTCATTGCGTCACTGCCACTAATTGAGTTAGGGTCTCGTTAAAAACAGACATAATTGGTCGTGGATTTTTAGTGGAGGAATTTGCTTTGGAGTTCTTTTCTTCGGTTTTGCTTCAAATACGTTCTACTGGGAAGCTAAATCTGTAAGTATTGCAACTGTTTGTTAATATATTCTATTTTGTTTTCCATTTATACTATATGTTTATCTCTCTTTTATCTTGGTGGGTTGAGCCGCAACTGCTCGACAAAGCATACTAATATGCCTAAGTGTGACTTGATTGTTTGGTTTACAACGCTCATTAGAAATTAAAACCATGTATCTACTTGATTAGGTGAAAGGAAGTGAAGATATTGGACTTTGGGTTCGTGTAAGAGTACAAAAGAGTCAGGTATATTTGCATCTGCATCCATAAAGGTTATATGTAGGGAATGAAGTCAAAATTATGTGACACAAATAGATGGACTCAAATTAAATTACCTTGATTTAGTGGCCTTTAATGCGTGTAAAGTTACTTTAGGTATACAATGTGTTTGAAATAAGCAATAGATTATCTAATGTAAGCCTGCAACTTCTGAAAAAGAAAATTAAGTATATTTTTTAAGCCTGCAACTTCTGAAAAAGAAAATTAAGTATATTTTAGTAGTTACAGAGGTCGTTTTAATTGTCCATTACCATCGTTTTTGCCAATGTATCATTCATTCGCTTTCGAAAATATTATATTTTCATTTCTTAAGTACTTCTTATAGGTTTCGAGTAGTACATTAAATTTGAAATTATTTTTTAGAATGAATAGCAAATTGGTAGTATAGCTATGGGGATCAGGTTTCTCCATGCACCACAATTAACATTAAGATAATATATTGGGACACCAGCTTACCCATTAAGGTTTTGTTATGCTAAATGGCGTAGTATTGAATAAGCTATACATAGTGGCTATTAATATCCATAAGTTCAACTGTACATCCCAACCTTGGGCAGTGTTTGAGATTTTGAGTCAAAATCATGCCTCATCGTTGTTTTTAGAACTCCCGTTAGTCTAAAAGAGAGAGAAAAAAAGGACCAAATAGAATGCTGATTATATCTTGTGACATTAGTTGTTTATGGTGTGGATTCAAAGGGTTCGTTGCTCCTGGTCCTTGGATTTTATTTACATTTTGTACTTAGCATTTAACGCTTTTTTGTGCTATTTTTAAGATTCTTGCAGGGTGAAGTTGCAAATGATTTGTCGCTGGCTATTCATTTAAAGAGAGGCTTGTTGTATAAGACTTTCACGCTTTATTGTGATGCATGTATATCTTGCATTGTTGTCATTTTTAGCAGTTACTCTAATCTTATGTGGTTGAGCACATTATTCATGCTTGATATTCCGAATGCTCGTTTTGATTATATTGTTGAGTGATTTTTTTTTTAATATAGTGCTGAATGATCTTTAAACTTTTTGAATACTATATTGATGAGAAGTTATCGGGTATGCAGGCAAAATGAAGATTTGTTAACTTTCTCTAAATTTTTTTATTTATTTATTGAAGCGTTCATATAAATTCTGTTATTATATTGCTTAAATGTGACATGCTTCAGTGTATTTGTCTTTCATTTTTCATCTAGATGTTCATGCCATTGACCTATATTTACTATGGATTTTTTTTTTTTTTCATTTAGACAACGTTTTGCCTCTTGTTCATAAAGCAAGTCGAACTGTCGAAGTTCTCTTGACTATTTATTTTTTTAGAATATAAGTTAATAATCAAATTGGCACGCCGTAAAAGTATCATGATCAAACATTGGATTTTGGTGATATGCAGAAGCTAAAAAAAAACAAAAAAACAAAAAACTCTTGTTTCAATATGAAAAGAAAATGACAGAAAATAAAGACTATTTCAATATAAAAAGAAGATAGAGAATTGTAAAATAAGATTATTCTAAGTATCATTTAATAATCTATGTCTAAAGTGATATGCTCTATTTGATTCTATTATATGTTTGTAATGTTAAATTTGGCTAAAGTGATATGCTCCATTTGATTCTATTATATGTTTGTAATGTTAAATTTGGGGCATGAATTGAAAAAGCAGTACAAAAAGACCAAAATTATTAACGTGGCAAAAGAAGGATGTTTCTCAAAATCCTCAAAAAAGAAATGACACATTTATATTGAGAGTTTTTGTTATTAAGTTTGGTTTAGTACAAGGGAAAGAATAGATTCAATAGATTCATTATTTTCATCATATTGTTTAGTATAAAAGGAAAGAAAGAATAACATTTTCTCTTCTCTTCGTTGATATGAAAACCAAGATTAAAATGATAGAAACGTTGGGCATTAAAATTACTTTGATATGATTTAAATATATACTCCCTAAAATAAATATTTATTATAATTGTTTTTACGAGATAATATAATAATTTTATATTACATTCCAAAGACTCTTTTGTTTCTTTCTTTATTAATCTTTCCACAGGGAGAATGATAGAAATTACATAGGTCACACAACCCAAAATTTCTCTCATTATTTTCTCTCTCTATTTTTCACTCCTACCAACATAATCAAATTTTTTTATTTATCTTATACTTTTGCTCCCCCTCTTTCTATTCTCCTACCTTTTCACTCTACAAAGCAAATGGTAAGTGTGAGAGTTTCTTACTTACATTTCGACCAAAACATAGTGTATCCTTGGTTGAAAGATTTACCATCTGTTTGGGATGCTCATTTAAGTCATCCCATTCCATTCCATTCCCATTTTTCATTTTTTTCAACTATTCCATTCCATTTCATTTTTTTCAAACTATTCCATTCCATTTCATTTTTTTTCAACTTTCCAAATCCCTATACAATATCTTTAAATCTCAACCATTCATATCACCTCGAAATTAGCAAAGTCAAACCATTCTTACATCATTTTTACAAACCATTTTCAAACTATTCCAAACCATTTTTAAAACCATTTTTTCCATCCCATTTCCATCCCAATAAATGGGATGGAATGGCCAAAATGGCCAAACCAAACACATGGTTAATGTGGAGGTGACTCATGTCATCTTCTATTCTTATTTTCTTTCTAGATTCATATGTGAGTTTATATAGTTGACACGTTTGTTTGGATGTTCACGCCATGTTTGCTTCATTTTTTAGTGCTCCTCTTTAATCACTTTTTTTTTCTTCTTTCCGTTTTTATATTTTTTATTTTCCCTCATTTTTCTCTCCTCTTTTATTATTATTATTTTTTTTTGACATGCTTGAATTTAATTTTTTTCTCGATCGAAAGATACCTATTGTGTTATATATATTTTTAAACTAGAAATATCATTTTCATTTGTTTTATTTTTTATTTTTTTGCATTTAACATAATTTCAAAAATACCGCATGTTTCTTTTATGAGGTGACGAAATTGAGTGCTCAATTATTGATCAAAATGATCACTTTTGAAGGGCCAATTAAGAAATTATTCATTTTAAAAGTAAAGTTTAAAAGATTTAGTCTTAGAATGTCAAAATTAAAGAAATAGCCATTAAATATCTTCATGGATGTAAATATCCATTATAATTACTTAAAAAAACCGCTCAAATCAAATAAAAATCTACGAAAATTTGGCTCATTCAACTTAAAAAAGCAAAGCAAACCTATTATTACTAAAATTTTCATCAACTCTGATAAAATAAAAAATAAAAATAGCTAATTTATTAAATTTTTAAAACTATGACTAATCGCTAAAAATTAGTCTAAAGTTTGACTAGATCCTTAAAAATCTCTTATATTATTTGTGAACATGCTGACAAGAGTACATAATCTTTTAATTTTTATCTACATTTTAATAACATGTAATTGCGTAAATGTTCTCAATTTTATTTTTTCACGTAACAATTATTATTTGAAAATTTAAATTGTAATAAAACGAGTTTATTTAACAAATTTTACACGCGAGTTGTTAAAACTAGTATAACTAAAAAGAAGAAAAAAAAAACATTGTAGTTTCTACGGTGCCCGTGTAATTACGATTCTACCCCCGACAAAGTGCTGAGTCTCATAATGTTGCAGGGATTTTTTTGGTTAATTTAAAATATTTTGACGGTTTTACTTTCATGCCCTTGCTTGGCTAACTCACCTAATAATTGTTAGAGGTTGTTTCGTCAATTCATCAGTTGTGTAAGGCTGGGGTTTATTTCACAGGGTTCCTCGGTTCCATTCTCGCCGTCCCCCTAAAAAAAATTTCTCAAAAAATTCCCAGCTCTCTTTTTCTCAGAAAACTCCCAGCTCTTTTTCTCAAAAAAAAAAAAAAAAAAAAATCTCAAAAAATTCCCTGCTCTGTTTTTCGACCTCCCCTCTTCCAATGAGTTTCCTTGGGTCTTTGAGTTGGTGTTTCTGGTTTTTGTTTTTGTTTTCAAACTTTGTGTTTCCCTTATTTTCTCTGGATTTTGTTATCTTTTGTTTTTTTAGATAAAAAAACGTTGCCCGGTCTCTTCTCGCCTACTCTCTCTCGATTATTTTTGTTGGTTGTTTTTAGTTCCAGATTTCTGCGCTTCGGCTCTCCACTTCTCTCATTCGACTCATTATTGACTGTTTAGCATATGTCATTTTTTGTGTTTAAATTTACATCTTGCCGTTTCCTCATTCTCGTTTCTTTAAATCTTTTTCTATGGTTTAATCCACTCCATCGTTGGATTTTTCTGGTGTTCTTTTGTTAGGTCAGTTTTGAAATACTTTAACATAGTTTCCTTTTGATTTTCTTTGTGCCGATTAGGTTGCATAATTTTGATTCAGATTTGGTGCCATCGTTTTTCAATCTCTTTCACTACTGCTTTATTTTTTTTCATTTCAAATATTTTTGGTGCTTTGAAGATATCCTTTTGGGATTTTTGGGTTTTATTCCATTTTGGGTATTTTGTTATCATCATTTGTTGGATTCTACTGGTGTCATAAAAGTGTGATTGTGGCTGAAATTTTTTTCGACAGCGTGGTCACAGGTAATTTTTTTTTAATGTTACTTTAATATCAAGCTTATTATGTATTATTTATATCGATTGTATTTTTTTTTTTGTTCATTTTCGCCTTATTTGGTAATGATTTATTGCTTTTTTTTTTTCCTCTGGTAGATTGTGTATTTTCGGTGTGGTGGAGGAGTTAGTCTTGGTACTTTCAAGCTTAGAACGTCGCTTATTACAGCTAAGTGCTATTTCTATTCTATTTTAATTTTATCGTTATGATTTTGTACTTGGTTTTTGGTGTGGGCTTTTTTTTTTTTTTCTCTCTGAAGTTTTTGGTGTGTGCTTGGTTGTTACTATGAGCATGTTAATCTATTACCTTTGATGCTTTTTTAGCACCCTTACTTCTCATTGTATTTGTGATCTGTGGTTTGATTTTTGATACTATTTATGTTTAGGAAAAAATACCCCTTTGCACTTTATATTTGTGTTACTTTTTTCGATAGTACCTTATTGTTTATTTTCGACATATTTGCACTTTGAATTATGTTTTTTACCACTTTGCAGCTCTGTCTAATTCCGTAGTTAAAAGATGACATGGCACCAAAAATAATTATAATTTGACCCTTGATTTATTTAAAAATTGCACTAATATTCTAAATTTTTAATAATTGACCATAATATAAAAGGTTTATGTTACTTTAGATTTTTTTTTTTTTGCTTCCCTTTCTTTTCTTCTCAGCCGACCATCACTCTACCTTTCTCTCAAATATCTCTCTCGCTCACTACTCCCTATCTTCACCACCACACTCCGGGGGCAACCCGCCCTGCCACGCCCTCGCGCTCGTTGCCTCCGCCTCGTGCTCGTCACCTCCTCTTGCTCCTCGTCACCGCCACCTCGTGCTCGTCGTCGCCTCTGCCACCCAACCCGCAGTCGCCTCCGCCTCGCGCTCGCCGTCACCTCCCTCACTCGCCTCCGCCTCCCTCATGCTCGCCTCGCCCTCCGCCTCACGCTCGCCGCCGCCTCCTCCGCCTCCCTCGCACTCACATCCACCTCCGCCCATATTTAATAAAAGAGAGCACACCATATTTAAACTAAGCCCAATCCCTGTCCGGCGACGACGAGGGCAAGGTGAGGGCGGGGCGGAAGGGAGGCGAGGGCAGGGGCAGAGGTAGTTTGGCGTGCTGTGGGGTTCGGCGAGGGGTTGGGCGGCGGAGGTGGTTCGGCAGGCTGCGGGGTTCGGCGAGGGGTTGGGTGGCAGAGGTGTGGTTGTGCGGGTTGCGGGGTTCAGCGAGGGGTTAGGCGGCGGAGGTGGTTCGGTAGGCTGCGGGGTTGGGCGAGGGGTGGGCGGAGGAGGTGGTTCGGCGGGCTGCGGGGTGGTGGTAGGCGTTCGGCTCGGGTTGTGGTGGTAGGCTTCGAGCGCGAGGAGCGGCACGGATCTGGTTCGCGGAGGAGTTGTGGCGGCCCAACGTTGGCAACCTCGCATACCTCACGCACGGAGGAGCAGCGCGGATCTGGTTCGGCAAAGATTTTTAGGTTTGAATGTTGGAATTGTCAGCTTAGAGAGTTGACAATTTGGTATTTTTGTTAGTTTTGGTAAAGCATTGTAGAATTGCATATTGTTTTGGATTGAATGATGATTTTGGAATTGCCTTGTGTTTATCAGTACATTGATAGCCGTGCTTGTGTTTATCAGTATTGGTTCAATTGGTTTTTGTTAAATTATTAAAGATTTAGAGTATTAGTGCAATTTTTAAATGAATCAAGGGTCAAATTATAATTAATTTTGGTGCCACGTCATCTTTTAACTGACAGAATTAGGCGAAAGGTGCCAAATGGTGAAAGTCACCTAATTCAGGGTGCAAACATGTCAAAATTAACCATGTGTTTGGGCAAACCATTTTGCCCATCCCATTCCATTCTTTGGGATGGGAAAAATGGTTTGAAAATGGTTTGGAATGGTTTGAAAAAAAAATATGTTGAATGGTTTGACTTTGTGAATTTCGAGGTGGTATAAATGGTTGAGATTTAAAGATATTGTATAGGGATTTGGAAAGTTGAAAAAAATGGTTGAAAAAAAATAGAATGAAATGGAATGGTTTGTAAGATTAGAAAGTTGAATGGTTTGGAATAGTATGGAATGAAATGGGATGGGTGGGATGATTTTCCCAAACATAGTGTAAAGAGTAGAGCGCTATCGAGAAAAGTAACACAAATATAAAGTTCAAATAAGTATTTTTTTCTGTTGTATATGTTTTTTTTAATCTCATGTGTATATTTTAATGTATATATGGTTTGGAATATTTATATTTGAATTTTTCCTTACAACAATCTGCTTGCAATTTTAATTCCTCATTTTTTTTTTTTCATTTCTTGGTTCATTTCTCATGTCCCGTATCTTTTGCGTTAATATATATGTGTATGTGTGTAAACTTCGTCCAAAATGAATTATGTTGGTATTATTTGAAGCATCTGTAGATTAGAGTAGTCTAAAAAGAATTTTAAAGATATTTTCGCAATGTACTCGATTGTTTTTTACTATTTAAAAATAGTGCTCATTGACATGTTTCATTTCACAGGGGTCATTCGGCATTAAATTCAGTTCTGACAACTGTCAGGTAAATATTTGTGTTTGAGAAAATTATTTTACTGATCCTTGACCATTTTAAAGTGGTTTGAAAAATGATTTGAAAAATTGGTAGAAAAATAAGTATAATTGTTTGATTTTGTGAATTTGAATGTGGTATAAATGGTTGAAAGTTAAAAATATTGTGTAAAGATTTGGAAATTAAAAAAAAAATATTGAAAAAAAAATAAAATGAAATAGAATAGTTTGAAGGATTAAAAATGGAATGAGATGTGATGAGATCAGTGAAATGGTTTTTCCAAACGGTAGATAAATATTTTACCCCATGTTTGATAATTCCTCCCAAATCATCTCATTCTATTCTATTTCATTTTATCAACTTTCTAATCTTACAAATCATTTCATTTCATTTTATTTTTTTTTCAATTTTTTTTTCAACTTTCTAAATCTTTATACAATATCTTTAAATCTCAACCATTTATACCACTTCGAAATTCGTAAAGTCAAACCATTCTATTCATTTTTTAAACTATTTTTCAAATCATTTTCAAATTATTTTGACCATCTTTAGAAATGAGATGGGATGGGCAAACATAAGGTTACTTTTCATTCTGAGGTGTATTAATGAGTCTGAATTGTTAATTAGACACGTGTATTTTAATATTTTTATGCTCAGCCTTCTTTTTATCATTATTATAAAAAAAAGTAAATTCTCATTGGTAAAATCGGAGATTGTTCTAGGTCAAATAAAAAGTAGTTTGTTACTAAAGATATTTTTCCAATGTGCTTGATTGTTTTTTGTTTGTTAAAAATTGTGTTTGCTAACTATTTATTATTTCACGGTTTTAGGGGTTGTTTCTCATTAACTCTACTACTGTTTGTTATTCTTCACTACTGAAATTAGTGTTTACTGATATAACCCGAGATTATTCTAGACAAATCCTTAATCTCTCCATTAATTTTCTTACTTATTATTTTTTTTTTCCATTTTGAAATGTTATAAAATATTGGTGTGAAGTAATTTTGGTTAATTTCGCCTTACTCTTTTGTCAGTCATTATAATTTTTCTTCTTTTTAGGATTTTTGGTCGTGTCTTGCAACTGGAGTTCGAAGATAAGGTTTGTTTTTGAAAACAATTGTGTTATTTTTTTCTACCTACTTTTGTACTGATTTGTTTTTCTTTTGTATTTATTTATTTATTTATTTTGCAAATTAGTGTAATTTTTCTTTTACGGGGACCAAGTTGTTTGTTTGTTAATGAATAAAATGTGGGTTATTACGACTAAGTCCTCTGTTCTATTTTTGAATTAATTCTTATGGTGTTCTGAAGTTTTGGATTATGTTTGGTTGTTAATATTTATGTATAAATTATTTACTAAAATGATTTCTTTATGTTTGTAATTCCTCTTATATTTGGAATTGGTGGCATGCTATATGGGGTTTTATCTGTCTGTATGTATGGTCATTTTGTTTGTACATGTATGCGTATTTGTTTATGTTTATGTATGAATGTCTATATGTATGTATATATGTGTATGTATATATATTTTCCCTAAATGTAATTAAGCAAAACAAAAAAACAGAACAAAAAGAAAATGAATATCTTATTTAAGCATGCAAAAATGGTCCGGTTAACCAATTAGACCATTTCACCGCTGGACATTTCCGGTTAAAATCCAGTTATTAACTGGAATTTCACCGGTTTTATTCGAAAAAAAATTTCACCGGATTTTAACCGTTGCACGCAACTTTTTTTAGTCACGGCAGGGGGGCTTTAGTCACGGGCGTGAGTGTGAGTGTGTGCTTAGTGGTGGACTGGTGGTCACCGGCGTGAGTGTGTGCGCAGTGGTGTAGTGGAGTGGTGCAGTGCCCGTGAGTGGTGCGCAATGGTGCAGTGGAGTGGCTTTGTGCCCCGTGAATGTGCAGTGTAGGAATAAAAAATAATAGTTTTTTGCTATAAAATTTCAATTGAAGTTCACAACAACTGCGCACAAGTTTTTTGCTAAAAAATCATAGTTCGGCAATTGAAGTTCACAACCTTTTATTTTTTATTTTCTTATAACCAGTTGTTGGAGCATTCTTCAGCTTCCTCATCCTTTAATCTTCAGCTTCCTGTTCACTCTTCGTCGTCTTTTTTGCATCTCGCCAACTTCCTATTCTACCGTATGTAAGTTTTATTAGTGCAGTATCATATTTTCTTTGTTTACTAAAAAGATAATATTTAGTTATTGGTTAGTTACATAATTACTTAAATTTTTAGTTATATGATTAGTTACATAATTAGTTAAATTTTTAGTATTTCAAATTTACTACTTGTTAGTTGTTACTTATTTATTTGTTTAGTTAAATTATTAGTTGTTACTTGATTTATTTATTTAGTTAAATTAGTAGTTATTAATTTAGTACTTGTTATTTTATTTATCTCATTATACTTAAATTAGTAGTTTTTATTTAAGTAGTTGTTAGCTTGTTATTTTATTTATCTCATTATACTTAACTTAGTAGTTGTTATATAACTTGTTAATTGATTTATTTCATTCTAGTTAAATTAGTAGTTATTAATTTAGTACTTGTTATTTTATTTATCTCATTATACTTAAATTAGTAGTTATTATTTAAGTAGTTGTTAACTTGTTATTTTATTTATTTGATTCTAGTTAAATTAGTAGCTATTATTTAAGTAGTTGATAACTTTGTTATTCTATTTATTTGATTCTACTTAAATTAGTAGTTGCATTTGTTATTAATTCAGTTATTATTAGAACTTCAAATTTATGTACATAAATGTAATGAAATCAGTAATTGTGAATTTATTTATTTAATTAAATAGTAATGCACTTTTTTCTTTTCTTTGGTAGAAAATTATTGACATGGCGTATCCGTACGAAGACTCACAGGCCACCTACAGCGACGACGAGACTTAGGGCACATACATAAGCCAAACACAAGAGCACGATCCATGGATCGAGGCGATGCAACAGCAGAGCAATTATTTATTTGGTAGCCCACCAAGGCCGTTGCCCACCTACACGGATAGTGCCATGGACCGTGCCGAGCTCAGATTGTATGTTCCATCTACTAATCTGCAGTTGGGCCGACCAGTGGGGCAGCCAAGTAGCTCGTCACATCGTCCTCCTTCCGCCGATTACTATCAGATGCCTTCCTTTGAGCAATTTGCGGGCAAGAGACTGCAATTTAGGCCGGCGACAATGCCTTTTAGATTCCAGGTGCCGGCCCACACCGGCCCACCGCCTGTCCCGACTGTTCAGCTATGTCCACCGCCTGCTCTGCCATCGCCAGCTCCACCATCGGCTACACCTGTCGCTGGACATGACGGGGGCAATGACGACGTCAACGACGAAGTCGACGTCCAACCAATGCGACAGAAGAGACCGAAGTCTGAGGTGTGGCGTAGTATGACGCGAACTGAAGAACGGAAAGCAGACGGCAACATCAAGGTGTGGACCATCTGTAAGAGTTGTGGGAAGAAATTAGGGGCCGAATCATATTGAGGGACGGGCCGTCGTCAGGTTTGTTATACGAAGAACAAGTGCACAGAGAAGCACTCGCTCGGTTCATCGCAGTGCAAGGCTTGGAGCTCAACTTCGCTGAAAATCCACACTGGGAGGAGCTGATACGAAAATCGTTTTACGCCGATTATCAGCGTTCGCGTCGAACGACTACCCGAGCCGACTTGGTAAAATGGTCTGAGTGGAAAATGACGGAGTTGATCGGGGGCTTTGTGGAGGCAAACTAACGGGTGGCATTGACCAGCGACGTATGGTCGAGTGGGGCGTCGCACGACTATATCGGCGTTTGTTGTCACTATATTGATAAGGATTAGAACGTCGAGAAGAGAATCATCGGATTTAGAGTCATGGAAGAAGGCCACAACAGAAAAATGATAGCTCAGCAGATATTACAAGTCGTTAATGATTACGGCGTCACAGGACGAGTTATCTCTGTCACTATGGATAACGCTTCCGCCAACGACCGAGCAATCACTATTCTCCTTGGGGCTTTGAACCCGATTTTTCATCCATACTTTTTCCACAACCGTTGCGTCGCACATATCTTGAATCTTGTAGTTTAATATGGTATGAAGGAAATGGACTCCACGCTTAAAGATATTAGGGATACCGTAACTTATTTAAACATGTTCCGCCAACGTGAGGCCCGATGGAGGAGAGCGTGCGAATTAAATCAGTTGAGACAGAAGATGATAGCCAACGACATGCCAGTTCGATGGAATTCAACTTATCTGATGCTGCAAAGTATCATTCCGTATGCAGAGAGCTTTACCGTTTGGTACAACAATGAGCGGAGAGGCTATCTGCTCAACGAATGGCATTGGCAAGACGCTACACTGCTCTGCGGGTTCTTTCAGGTGTTCTACGACGCAACCACTGTGTTGTCGTTCTCTTTGCGAGCTACTACTCCTATTGTCGTGCACCAATTGATCATCATCAGCAACGTCTTCAAGAAATACAAGAACCACCGATGTCTGGCAGGGGCCGTCAATAAGTTGCTGGAGAAGTTCCTGAAATATTTTCATCCTTTACCGCATCTGTACGCTTTTGCCTTCCTACTAGACCCGCGTAATAGATATAAGGGCCTCAAGCCATTTTTAAAAGTGTTAACAAGACAACTCGGCCCAGAGTACGCAAGCCTAGTAGATGACCACCCTGCAGCCTTGGAAGAGGCATATAGTGTATATGAGTTGCGGTTCGGGGTAACTTCAGATCAGGCCCCTACTGAGAAGACGTCGCCGACTTCAGCTAGTTGGAAGTTGGTCCGGGGAGACTTACAGGATGAAGAGGAGTCACCGTCAAGTGTCAGTCCCCCAGGAGGAACCGAGCACAACAAACTAAACGTCTTCTTGAATACAAAATTCACGGACACAGGTTCAGAAAACCTAGATTTGGTCAAGTGGTGGCGTAATGATTCAGGCCAATTTCCAGTGTTATCTACGTTGGCTCGCGACATCTTCTCAATACCCGTCTCTACAGTGTCTTCAGAATCTGCATTTAGAATGACCGGTAATATTTTAGAGCCTCATCGAAGCCGACTAACGCCAAAGATGGTGGAGATTCTGACATTGGTAAAAGACTGGGAACTAGCTCGGATGCGCAAGCAAAATACAGTCGAACAAGCAAACGCCGAGCTAGCTGAACAGCTTGAAGCCCGCTCACCCAAACGGCGGGGGCCGTGCGACATCATTGGAGCGTCCACTCTTCAAGCTATTCAGCTAGCTCGGCGTTTGCTTGTTCGACCGTGTTTTGCATGTGCATCCGAGCCAGTTTCCAGTCTTTTACCAATGTCAGAATCTCCACCATCTTTGGCGTTAGTCAGCTTCGATGAGGATCTAAAATATTACCGGCCATGCTAAATGCAGATTCTGAAGACACTGTAGAGACGGGTATGGAGAAGATGTTGCGAGCCAACGTGGATAACATTGGAAATTGGCCTGAATGATTACGCCACCACCTGACCAAATCCAGGTTTTCTGAACCTGCGTCCGTGAATTTTGTATTCGGAAAGACGTTTAGTTCGTTGTGCTCGGTTCCTCCTGGGGGACTGACGCTTGACGGCGACTCCTATTCATCCTGTAAGTCTTCTCGGACCAACCTCCAACTTGCTGAAGTCGGCGACGTCTTCTTAGTAAGGACCTGATCTGAAGTTACCCCGAACCGCAACTCATATACACTGTATGCCTCTTGCAAGGCTGCAGCGTGGTCATCCACTAGGCTCGCGTAGTCTGGGCCGAGTTGTCTTGTTAACACTTTTAAAAATGACTTGAGGCCCTTATATCTATTACGCGGGTCTAGTAGGAAGGCAAAAGCGTACAGATGCGGTAAAGGATGAAAATATTTCAGGAACTTCTCCAACATCTTATTGATGGCCCCTGCCAAACGTCGGTGGTTCTTGTATTTCTTGAAGACGTTGCCGATGATGATCAGTTGGTGCACGACAATAGGAGTAGTAGCTCGGAAAGAGGACGACAACACAGTGGTCGCTTCGTAGAACACCTGAAGGAACCCGCAGAGCAGCGTAGCGTCTTGCCAATGCCGTTCGTTGAGCAGAGAGCCTATCCGCTCATTGTTGTACCAAACGGTGAAGCTCTCTGCATATGGAATGATACTTTGCAGCATCATGTAAGTTGAATTCCATTGAACCGGCATGTCGTTGGCTATCATCTTCGGTCTCAACTGATTTAATTCGCACGCTCTCCTCCATCGGGCCTCACGTTGGTGAGACCCATTTAAATAAGTTACGGCATCCCTAATATCTTTAAGCGTGGAGTCCATTTCCTTCATACCATCTTGAACTACAAGATTCAAGATGTGTACGACGCAACGGCTGTGGAAAAAATATGGGTGGGAAATCGGGTTCAAAGCCCCTCGGAGAATGGTGATTGCTCGGTCGTTGGCGGAACCGTTATACATAGTGATAGAGATAACTCATCCTGTGACTCCGTAATCATTCACGACTTGTAATATCTGCTGAGCTATCATTTCTCCGCTTTGGCATCTTCTTCCATGACTCTAAACCCAATGATTCTCTTCTCGACGTTCAAATCCCTATCAATATAGTGACAACAAACGCCGATATAGTCGTGCGACGCCCCACTCGACCATACGTCGCTGGTCAATGCCACCCGTTGGTTTGCCTCCACAAAGTCCCCGATCAACTCCGTCCTTTTCCACTCATACCACTTGACCAAGTCGGCCCGAGTAGTCGTTCGACTCGGACGCTGATAGTCGGCGTAGAACGATGTTCGTATGAGCTCCTCCCAATTTGGATTGTCAGCGAAGTTAAGCTCCAAGCCTTGCACTACGATGAACCGAACGAGTACTTCTCTGTGCACTTGTTCGTCGTATAACACCCCTGACGACGGCCCGACTTTGCCAGCCGCCCCCTCAGCTGGCAGAGGAAGTCCGTTTTCCAATTTATCACATCTGTTAATGTGATAATGGAGGTGGCTCGTCCCTCGATATGATTCGCCTCCAAATTTTTTTCCCACAACCCTTACAGATTGCCCACACCTTGATGCTGCCGGCTACTTTCCGTTCTTCTGTTCGCGTCATACTGCTCCACACCTCAGACTTCCGTCTAATCTGTCGTGTAGGTTGGACGTTGACTTCGTCGTTGACGTCGTCATTGCCCCCGTCATGTCCAGCGGCAGGTGCGGCCGATGGTGGAGCTGGCGATGGACATAGTTGAACAGTCAGGACAGGCGGCGGACCGGTGTGCGCCGGAACCTGAAAATTGAAAGGCATTGTTGCCGGCCTAAATTGCGGTCTCCCGCCCGCAAATTGCTCAAAGGAAGGCATCTGATAGTAATCGGCGGAAGGAGGACGATGTGACGAGCTAATTGGCTGCACCGCTGGTCGGCTTAGCTGCAGATTAGTAGATGGAGCATACAATCTGATCTTGGCACGGTCCATGGCGCGATCCGTGTAGGTGGGCAACGGCCTTGGTGGGCCACCAAATAAATAAGTGCTCTGCTGTTGCATCGCCTCAATCCATGGATCGTGCTCTTGTGTTTGGCTTATGTGTGTGCCCTGAGTCTCGTCGTCGCTATAGGCGGCCTGCGAGTCTTCGTACGGATACGCCATATCGCTAAATTTCTAGCAAAGAAAAGACCAAAGTGTATTGCTATTTAATTAAAAAAATAAATTAACAATTACTGATTTAATTTAATTTATGTACATCAAATTGAAGTTCTAATAATAACCGAATTAATAACAATTTAACGAACACTATTATAAGTTCTATAACTAACATTAAATTTAACGAACGATTTAATTAATATTTTAAATAATTATCATAACTAACAATATAACTAATATAATAAATTATAATGGTAATTACCTGAACTATTACTAAATTAACAACTAATAATTTAACTAGAATGAAATAAATAAAATAACAACCACAAATTTAAGTATAATGAGGTAAATAAAGTAACAAATAATAAATTAATAACTAGAAATTTAAGTATAATGAGATAAATAAAGTAACAAATAATAAATTAATAACTAGAAATTTAAGTGTAATGAGATAAATAAAGTAACAAATAATAAATTAATAACTACAAATTTAAGTATAATGAGATAAATAAAATAACAAGTACTAAATAATAACTACTAAATTAACTATAATGAAATAAATAAAATAACAAGTTAACAACTACTTAAATAATAACTACTAATTTAACTAGAATGTAACATATAAAACAAGTTAATAAGTACTAATTTAATTGTAATTAAATAAATAAAATAACAAGTTACAAATACTTAAATAATAACTACTAATTTAACTATAATGAAATAAATAAAATAACAAGAACTTAAATAATAAATATTAATTTAAGTCTAGTGATATAAATAAAATAACTAATGCTAACAAATACTAAATTAAAAACTATTAATTTAACTAATTGTGTAACTAATTTAACTAAGAAAAAACAAAACTAATATAAGAAAGAAAAAATTTAACTAATTGTGCAACTAATCAATAAACTATATTCACTAAATATTATATTATGAAAATAAACTAAGAAAATATTATAGTAAAACAACAAAACTTACATTAAACAAAATATATAACTAATTATAAAACTAATTTAGTTATTAGTTATTAATAAATAGTAACACTTAAAATTAAAAAATCCAGCAAAACTTACATATGGCAGAATATGAAGCCGGCACAATCAAAGATGTAAAACAAAGCTAAGTAGCCGATAGGTGAAGTCGAAGATGAAGTGAAAATCAAGTGAAAATGAAGTTGCAGATGTAGTGAGAATGAAAAATTTTTCTTTGCCGAAGATTGAAGTGAAAATAAAGTTTTATAGCAAATATTGAAGTGGAAATGAAGATGTGAGAATGAAGTGAAGATTGAAGTTTTATAGCAAAAACTAACATTTTTTTATTCCTACACTACACTGCACGTTCACGGACGGGGTCAAACACACTGCACCGTGCAGTCATGCAGCTCACAGCTCACTGCACTGCACCATGCACCTCACTGCACCACTGCGCACCACTGCACCTCACTGCGAGCAGCCGAGCACCACTGCACGTCTACACCACTTAACTTTTGAAAAGAAAAAAAAAAAATGTGACTAAAAATTGTTGTAATAGTGCGGTTAAAATCCGGTGAATTTGTTTTTTTTTTTATTTATCAAAAATCGGTGAAAATCCGGTTAATAACCGTCGGTTAAAACCGGTTATTAACCGGGTTTTCACCAAAAATTTTCGGTGATAAACACGGCCGATCGGTTAATTATTTTATATTTGCATGCTTAATTTTAACGACTGAAGTGTTTTAAAGATCATATCTTATAATTTTCTACTATTTAGGTGCAGAGATTTATTAATGAGTTTTGAATCTACAAATACTTATCCTATTTTCATTTCCTTTTTGCTTTGCTTTTTGTGCCTGAAAATTTAAAAATATGTTAATTTTTTAGTTGTTAAAGCCACACATTAATCTAGAAGTATCATGATTCTTTGTCAGCATTAATTATTTGTGTTTTTTATAACTATTCGTTTTATTTTTATTATAAATTGCTTTAAACAGTGATGCAAAGTCATATGTTCCCTTCCATATTCCTTATTAGGCTCTACATTTTTTCCCAACTCACTCTTTCTATTCTATGTCTGCTACAATTCTGTTACTTTGCCTTCTTTCTACCTGTCTTTACCTCGTCAGTTATTAGCATTGATTTATTACTTCTATAAGTTTGCTGCTTTGTTGAGGCGTTTATGTTATTTGTTCTTTTTTCCATCGTAACAAATTTTCTATTATAGATGTTTGTAGTTTATTCTTATTTTTTAGGACAATAATCTACTTCTTATAAATCTTTATTGTGTATAGTGTTATCTGCTTTGTATTATTGACTGATTGTTTTTTATGACTTTCCTTTCGTTTACGATTACTTGGTTTCATTCTCAACCCTTACAAAATTTAAATATTAAATAAACAAAAAGCGTTTGTTTGGTTTGTCATTAAAGCCAGAACATCTATTATTTGATATTTGTAATGTAATTTACTGTATGGTCTTAGTTGATTATACTTTATTATAATGTTGGAACATTTCTTATTCTGTATTTATTGCAGTCGTGTAGATTTAGTATTTGTAAATAGTTGACAAACAGATGGAAAAAAAAAATTAATGGACAACATATTTTATTATATATTGAGTAAAACTATGTTTCTATTCATATTCAATTGACTTTCAAAAACTGTTCATGAGATTTTTTTTGTTAATTTATCATTCCAAAAATAGATTTGTCTACTTTTAAAGCTTCTCTTATTTGTGTATTTGGTTGAAAAAGTTTGACTTTCTCCTTTCGTTTCTCTGTTTCAATCTGCAGGTACAGCAAAGTAAAAAAAAAAAAAAAGGATTGAGCTTTTGGTTTTTGTAATTTTCTAGAATACACTGAGGACATTTGAATGATTGTTTGAATTGGACTATTATTATTTTTTATTCATTTATTAATAGTTTTACTTGATATATTAAGTAATATAAATGCACTCAAAGATAGCGTGGCGAAAAAAAAAAAATACAAGCCACTCATGTAATAAAAATAATAGTAGTCGTAAATAGCAACTTAAATATGATTGTTGCGTAAAAAAAATTTCGCCTGATAAAACACAAATAGAAATGGAAGTAATTGGCCATGAGTTTTTAGTTATGTGATTACATGTTAAATGTAATATACTCTGGAATTTGATGTTATAATAAAATAAAAGATCTCATAAATAATTATTTAAAGCACTTTAAACAACATTTATTGTACTTATAAAAAATGAGATTATAATGCTGCTAATATGAAATAATATGACATTGTATATTAACTTTAACTTCTAAATTTTACTTTCATAATTTATTCAACATATACCAATACGTTATAAAAGGGAACTTTTTTTTGCCTTATATAAATTTTAAAAATTTTCAAATACTAACAATTTTAATATTATATTAAAAAAAATCCCACTGCAACGCGCGGGTTATTTTGCTCGTGTTATCTAAAAAATACAACCAAACATCTGAATCGACTTTGTGTTTCCCTCTAATTCCTGTTCCATTATATTACAATTACGATTACGATTACGTTTACTGTTGATGCATTTTTTCGTCACCAACTAAAACGGGACACGTGGCCGCGTACTTTGAGCGGGCGAGCGTTGAACCTCGGAGAGATAGAGCTTGATGTTGATTTGATGAGGAACGTTGAATCTTTTTTTTTTTTTGTATGATTTTATAGTGATTGTCTGTGGGCCGGAACCCCTCGCACCTCGTAGAAGGCGGTATTTATAAGTATAGAATTAACCGTTTTTCTAACCACGTCCTTCTATCATTTTTTAAGGTGATGTGAAGAAGTGGCTCAGGTGGTTATCGAGAGTAGTTTCCGTACGTGGGAAAGAGGTCCCACGTTTCTTGTTGAATCATCAATAGTGGACTTAGTGGTCCGAAAGGAGCCGGCGGGGAGCCAGGCTGCGTGGGCGGTGGGACGCCGCGTTGCATGGGACGGCGGGACGCCGTGTTATGGGGGCGGCAGGACGCCGCGTTGTGGAGGCGGCGGCACGCCGTGCCGATGGGGCGGCGTTGCGCCGGCCAGGCGGGGGCGGCGTTAGGCCGGCCAGGCGGGGCGGCGTTGCGCCGGCCAGGCAGGGGTGGCGTTAGGCTGGCCAGGCGGGCGGCATTGCGCCGGCCAGGTGGGGCGGCGTTAGGCTGGCCAGGCGGAGGCGGTGTTGCGCCGGCCAGGCGGGGAGACGTTAGGCCAGCCAAGTGGGGGCGGCGTTGCGCTGGCCAGGCGCGGTGTTAGGCCGGCCAGGCGGGGCGGCGTTGCGCCGGCCGGGGGGGACGGCGTTGCGCCGGTCAGGCAGGGCGGTGTTGCGCTGGCCAGGCGAGGGCGGCGTTGCGCCGGCCAGATACAGGAGCGGCGTTGCGCCGGTTGGGTTGGTATGCTTGGGCCGGTGGATGTTTGGCCTTTGGTGTTGGGCTTGTTCTGTTACGTGGGTCTTCCGGTATTGGTCCAAAATTTGGTCCAACATTAGCCCCCTAGTTTCCGTGTGGCGCTTGTCGCACTAAGGAAACTAAAAAGTTTTCCTTCTTTTTATATTTATCTGCACAATTCTTGTTGAGTCTTTCGTTTGTGACCTGTTGATTGATTTTCGAGTGCCGAATTATTTGATGAACATTTTTCTTCTTTGTGACTATTGTCTGTGAGCATCATTGTTTGGGCTTGTCTACTGTCAACTTGATAACGTAATAACTCTGCTTTTTCGTCCAGTAAATGACGTTGTGGTCTTCGTCTTCATTGAAGATTACTTTGTCAACCGGCATAGTGTCGAAGTTGCGAGATTGACTGGTGTTAGCGGAGTCGGTATAGTGCTGACTTGCGTGGTCGACGCTATGCCAATTTGCGAGGCTGGCGTATGGCCTAGCTGTGAGGCCGGCGTAATGACGGCTTGTGGGGACGGTGCTATGCCGGCTTGTGAAACCTTTTTTTTTTGTCTCGTGTTTCATCTTGAATTGATGACAGTTGATGGAAATCAGTTGTCGTGGATGTTCATAAACGTCGGAATAGGTTCATTTCTCTCCATTATCCCATGTCTTTAGTGGGTGATAGTGGGTCGTAGGATTAAATATCCAAAATGGTCATTTTTCTGTCACGGGAGAGAAGTCAACTTCGCTTTTGGTGCGCTTGAGTACGTGGATGCGGTTTTGACGGTGTTCTTATTACTTGACCAGTAAAAAGAGGCGGGATGGAAGGCGTCAGTGCGCTGTGTCGACGGGTGTCGGTGCGCTTGAGTTAGCTGCTAGCGATGCACCCGCGTTACGAGGTGGTGGGCACCAACATGATGTGACCGACGGTACCGGTGCTGGCATGATGTGGCCAGCTGGTGCTGGTGTTGCGAGGCCTGGGGCCACCAGCATTATGTGACCGGTGGTGCCGGTGCCGGTGCTGAGCTTGTCTTGTTTTACGATTTGGAGCTTGAGGCGCCAAGTCTGGTTACCTCTGTCAAGTCTGAAGCTTGGATATGCTAAGTTCGTTGAATCTCGTATTTTTGTGAGCTAGAACTTGACGGTGTCAAGCCCGTTGATCCTCACCTTTGGATGGTTCGGAGCTTGGAGTGTTCCAAGTTCGTCGAACTTAATTTTGTGGCATGTTGGAGCTTTGCGGTACCAAGTTCGCCGATCGTCGCCTTTGGATGGTTCGAAGCTTGGAATGAGTCAAGCTCTCTGAACTTCGTTTATGGCGGGTCGGAGCTTAGCGGGACCAAGTTCGCCGACCGTTGACTTTGGATAGTTTAGAGCTTGGAATAAACCAAGTTCACCGAATTTTGTTTTGTGGTCAGCCGGAGCTTGGCAGTACGAAGTTTGCCGGTTCTTTCCTTTTTGGATGGTTCAGAGCTTAGGCTTCTAAGTTCGCCGAATTTCATTTGTAGCATGTCGGAGCTTGGCAGTACCAAGTTCGCTGACCGTTGACTTTGGACAGTTCAGAGCTTGGAATAAACCAAGTTCACTGAACTTTGTTTGTGGCGTGGGCGGCGTGCGCCTCCTAGCGGGGACGGCCTGTTTCGTCCGGTGTAGGCGACGTGCGCCCCCCAGCGGGGGCGGGCTATTTCGCCCAGCGTGGGCGTCGTATGCCATCTAGCGTAGGCAGCGTGCGCCTCCCAGCGGGGGCGGCCTATTTCGCCCAGCGTGGGCGTCATGTGCCACCTAGTGTAGGTGGCTTGTGCCTTCCAGCGGGAGCGGCCTGTTTAGTCCCGTGTGGGCGGCGTGCGTCTCCCAGTGGGGGCGGCGTGTGCCCTCTTGCAGGGGCGGCGTGCGCCCTCTAGCGGGGGCGGCGTGCGCCTTGTAGCAGGGGCGGCGTGCGCCCTCTAGCGGGGGCGGCGTGCGCCTTGTAGCGGGGGCGGCGTGCGCCCTCTAGTGGGGGCGGCGTGCGCCTTGTAACGGGGGCGGCGTGCACCTTGTAGCGGAGGCGGCTTGTTTCGCCCGGCGTGGACGCCGTGTGTTGCTTGGGCACATGGCGTGCGGCGCCAGATGGCCATGCATGCGGAGCGCTAGGCGCGCGGGCGGCTGGACGCATCAACGGCGTGGGCGGCTGGACGCGCGCTCCGAGCGATTGCGATAGGCCTAGTGGGGCAGTGTCTCAGCGTGGTCGCACGGCGTTTTGCCGACTGTGTTGTGCAGGTGGGTGCCGGCTATCTCGGGCCGACAGGTGCCTATTTTTCGGGTTGATAAGGAGCTGATTAAGTCGGGTTTGTCAACCGTTGGGGCTAACTGATCATTGTTGGCTTGTTTGATATTAACGTTGAGCTCCGCATCTCGTATTAACGTTGTGTTATGCCTACACGTAGCCGAACTACATGGTTATAAAGGTCTGCAGTGTATTGATTTGATATTGGGTTTTCTCTTAGGCTTTGGAACACAAATGTTTTTTATTTTGGTTTTTGACTTCATCTCGTCATGAGATCTTCCCAACTGCGCACTTTGGTTTGCAGGCGTCCTGCGAAGAAAATTGGCGCGATTGATGTAGTCTTTGGTTGTCAATTTGCCGCAGGCTTCTTTTCCTTTAAATGTTTGAATGCTTCTCGTGCCACTTGGTGCGAGCAAAGTTTTGTTGATTGTTGCGGCGAACCGGGCGATTACTTGTATTAACCCTTGGGCTAACAGTGGCATATGAGTGGAGCCAGGAAGCATGATAGCGCGCGCGCAGCGCGGGAGGCTGCGCGGGTGGAAGCGCGGGTGGTAGCTCGGGAGGAAAACACGAGCAGCAGTGCGAGAGGCAGCACGGACAGCAACGCTGGTGGTTTGTACCATAAAAAACAATGGCTTTGGTGGGGCGCTGGTCTGCCAAGTCGACGGGGTGTTAGCCACCTAAGCCGGCGGGACGACGGGTTGCCGAGCCGGTGGGGTGTCGAGTTGGAGAGCCGTCGGGGTGCCGAGGCGGCGAGCCGGTGGGGTGTCGAGTACATGAGCCGGCAGGGTGTCGGCCAGTAGGGTGCCGATGTTTCGGTTTGTTGATTCCCTACGTCGACTTGTCTTGCCGTTTAGTACCTGTCTTGTTATTGCACCGGCTGATTGTTAAATTGAAATTTTCTTATTAAATTTAAAAATAAACAAGTAATCGAAGACTAAAATAATTAGTTTCTATTTTTATATACGGGGAAAATATATGATGATTAAAGAATTTACAATTAAAAAATTTAGTTTGGTGAGGAAAATTGTGAAAGAATTATAAAATTATAGGAAAAAAAAAATCAGTGAGGTTAGCACCAATTATGGTCCATCTTTATCCGCTGCAACGCATGAGTTTTTGAGCTCGTTTACTCTATTTTGAATTTTTTTTATACTCTATTTTAAAGTATTAAGTTAAAATGACCTTAACTAAAAAATAAAATAAAGAAACCATTTGTGCTACCAATATTATGAATATTCTTTTTACAAGTAGAGTATTGAGTTGGAGAACATTGCGTGACAGCTACATTTTGTAATGGCCCTAACTAAAACTGCTTTTACAAGTAATAAAACTTTATTTCTTTTAGACAAATTGTTTGTAATTGTAAAATTGGTTATAAATATCCTTTAGAGTGGATTTTCTTCAATTCGTCAAATCTGGCCAAATCTCGATTTCGTGATTGCACTTTTGAATTTTAAGGCATGTTAGGAGTTGAAATTTGGCTCCAAATTGATATTAAATTTCCTAACTTTTCAAATCAAGCCTATTGGTGTATTTTTATATTTTTTTAAAATATACCAGTTATTTATTATAATTTGGTCAAATAAACAATAATTTAATTTTTTTTAATCCATTAGGGTTTGTTTTATTTCGACCCACCCCTCTCATCAGCCGCCATCCACCTCGCAATTGTTTTTTTTTTCTTCTCTATCTCAGCCTATCTCTCATAAATCTCTTGATCTTTCTCTTCCTCCCTCCGCTGTTTTCGTCGGCAACCGGGCCCGGCGCCTCCGTCACTCACCTTTGTGCACAAGGCGCGATCCGCTTTAGCCTCGATGCTGGCGCACATAAGCTGATGAACCCGATCTCAAGCTTGGCTCACTACCGCGCTTGGCCCCCCTCCAAGCCTTCCCGTGGCAAGCCCAACACCCACGAGCACCCAGACCTCCGGGACTGGCCTCTTGCCACCTCGCTCCTCCTCGTGTCCACCCGCCCACCCCCTCTCCCCTGCATTACCCAACTGCGTCCTTATAATGGCCTGAACCAAGACCGACGTCACAAGTATTTATTTTCTATACTTGAGACAAAATTTGTCTGTAATATTATCTTGGTTACAATTATTCAGGAAATTGGTTGCTTTTGTCAAATCTGGCCAACTCTTGGCCATGTAATAATATTATTGCAAATGATATTAATTGGGCATTTTTGAATTTTTAGGCATGTTAGGAATCAAATTTCAACATGAATTTGATACTAAAATTCCTAACTTTTCCCTTTGTTTGGGGAGTTCATCCATTCTATTCCACTCTATTCTAAAATAGAATAATTTGACTTTACGAATTTCGAAGTAGTATAAATGGTTAAAATTTAAGGATATTATATTGGGATTAGGAAAGTTGAAAAAATAGTTCGAAAAAATGGAAAAGAATGAGAGGAATAAGGACGGCAAACAAGGTTCGTTTCAAGGTTAATGGAGTATTTTCTTAATTTTTTGAAAGAAAAAAGAAGCACTTACATAAATAGCTTCCTAACCCATTAGGGTTTATTTATTTTCCCTCTTACGCTGCCCCCTTTATCCCTTCTCACTCACTTCCCTCTCTCACCTTGTCTCTTTCTCGCTCTTTCCACTCTCTCATCAACCGACTCTGCCTCCCGTCGTGTACAACTGTGGAGCCCCGACGACGAGCCTCCTCTGTCCTTCGACGTCCCCTAGCCCACCAGTGCATGGCCCAGCTCCTATGCCGTTCCTCACCCGACCCGAGCCGCGCCTCTCCACTTAGAGTCGCGCGGCCCCCGCCTTGTCGTGATGCCAAAGAACGCGAAACCCCGTGATGTGCTGTCCCTGTCAGCGACCAGCTTCTCGCGTCGGCCCAGCCCTCCTCGCACCGGCGCAGCCCCTTAGTGTGCACCTTCGGCCTAGAGGAATCTCAGCGACTCTGACTGTGCACAACACCTCTTTATTCGTCGGCACTACTTGGATTTCCTCGTGCCTTATCTTCGCGCGCGATCAAGCTAGCTCGACTCCGGCGACCCCGCACGGCTTTCCTCTTCAAGCCCTTGTTATCGGTCAGAATCAGCGAACGCAGCACCTAGCCTCACCGAGCCTCGTAGTGCCGTTCGAGTTCTATCGCCCTTCTCGCTCGGTCAGTTCTCTCGCTTTTCGTCTTTTCATTTCTTTATGTTTTGGTTTCGAAGGTTGCTTTACATGGTTGTAATGTAACCGTGGCGACGTCGTGGCAGCTCCAATGCCTAAATCCTGTCTATAGCCGCATGTGACTTTAGAATCTTGGTTTATTTGGCAGCCTTGATGATTGTGAGACTTGCCCAGCTTTGAATTTAATATTGTTGTGGTGTTATGAGTGAAAAATTTATTTGTCCACTTGCACGCTTGATAAATTATTGTGTTAAAATTTAAAGTATATTTGTGCATGTGTCAGACATTGTTGAGTGGATTGGTTGTATGAGTTTAAAACTTATTATGATTCTTGGCTTAAAAATATTACGACAAATGTACTAGTTTGAGCCGAGGTGTTTATTTGGACTTGGCATTTCAAGTGTTTTGCCATTATAAAATTATGAAGGAATTGTAGCAATGTTATCCGGGTTTTGATAAACTTTTGAAGGGTTAGACACATGCCTATAGTTGAAAGTTTATTGTGCAATGGTTTTGAGGTTTAACCGATTTGTCGAGAACTAGATTTTATAATTGAATTGACACTCGACTTGCCTTGAAGCCCTTAGTCTAAGAAATTTTAGAATGAAGTTTTCCTTCATGAGATTTGAGACTTTGTTTTTTCATTTAAAAAAAAGCTGTCGAAATCGGGTCGTGGATCCGACCATTCAATTTCATGCCTTCTTTGAACTCATAGTTTATGGTGATTAAAGATTTTTAACCGAGAACCATCAAGGTTACTCATCTCTTCATTATTCTTCCGAATTGTGCAGGAATATCAAGAAAACAAGTTTGGACGCATGACCCCTCAACGTTTTTTACTAAAGGTATTAACGAGCGACTGGTTATGATTTCCA
Organism: Boehmeria nivea var. tenacissima; assembly: GCA_018132145.1. Classification (NCBI taxonomy): domain Eukaryota; kingdom Viridiplantae; phylum Streptophyta; class Magnoliopsida; order Rosales; family Urticaceae; genus Boehmeria; species Boehmeria nivea. Next base: position 2,344,547 of record CM030879.1, read on the forward strand.
ATCTATATAGTGCAAAGAATTTGGAATGATCAACTTGGGTTTCAACTTTAGTATTTATTGCTTTTAAGTGGGCGGAGGGGTGGACACGCGAGCCGTTGAGGATTAGTGTTGATTTATTATCATGCTTTGTATGAATTATGTTTTTCTGTGAAAACTATTCTATGTAGTTGTTGTGATAGTTTGTGACCGATTGAGTTTGGTGCTAGGTTTAATTTAGGTGAAGGCTTTGACCGGGATATCTGAAAAACAGGAAAAACTTGCTGGATTTTCGGCTTGAAGTTTAGACACTTTTTATGGCTAAGTAAAAGAACAATTAGGTCCAAGAATTCCTTTTCACCTAAACTAGTCAAATGACGACTTACCCATTAGTAGGGATTGACGGCAAACCTTAATAGTGACGATACTCGGGACAGGAACACCACTAGTGGGATTTCTCGGTGAACCATTGGTCGTTCCACCGTCTAGAGTCCCATTCTTTTAGTCCATCAACTCTTAAAATTTCATTCCTCTCAAATAACTAGTAGACCTCGATGTTGACCCTCGTATTCCCGCGTTGGACAAAAGTATCACACAGCAAACTCCAAAGAAACTCCAAAGAGGGATGTTGGGATAGGAAGGCAGCGAAGACCAAGTCGGGAAACATAAGACCTCAAGTAAGTGGATCATCTTTGTAACACAAGTAGACTTTACCATGGTTGAATGACCATTTGTGTTTGTGAATTCAAGCTGGCTTGTGGTGTTGTAATTAGGTGTTTATATAAATTAGTTGTGATATTACTTGTGAGTATGGGATCACGTGCTTCTATTTTGTTGTCTAACCAAAAAGTATGGGATTGTGGGTTTAAGTGTCTTGCATGTTCATGTGTGTGTCATTCTGTCTGTGGGCATAGGACCATGGATATAAAACTATCCAAGTACCGTTGTTGAGATTGCATTGCAAGTTGAATAAGCATCAGAATCGTTCAAAAATAGGGGGGATCGTCTTAAGCTCCGAATACGCTCGACGGGGCAGTTGCTCCTATTGGTTCTGAGACGGCCCAACAGGGCCATTGGCCACAAAAGGTCTTCGAACGGCGCGAGAGGCTTAAAGGAGGCCAGCAGACGGCTCTCCTCCCAATATGTTGATTGACGATCCAGATCGGCCCGACGTGGTAAGCTAAAATTAACAATTCTGAAACGACCCGACAAGTTCATTTGTCGCGAAAGGTTTCAAAAAGGACAGAGAGGCCAGAAAGTAGACAATGTCCCTATGAGAAAATGAATTAAACAGGACGGCCCAAGGGGCTCAATATTGCTATAAGTCCCAGATAGACCCGACGGGACGATTGTGAATCAATTCCGAAACGGCCCAACAAGGCCATTGGCTGCAAAATGTTTCGAAATGGCTGACGGGCCAAACGGATGTCAAGTATGTTAGGAATATGCCCATGAATCAGATGTGTTGTAAGTGATTTTTCGTCAGCTAGTGTAGCTTCGGGGGCGGAGTCCTTGAAGAGCAATTAATGCAAGCACGAGCACTCGATTCTAACAGCACAACAATGCCACATTATCACAAGAGCTTCTCCCGGATGAAGAGTAGACGAGAATTGTCGAAGATGATCCTCGATCTTATAACCACAAAAATAAACTGGTGAAGCACCACCGAAGGTGGTGTCAATTTTGTGACAAGACCCTCGGAGAGGGATTAACGGACAAGAAGGCCGCGGATCCTCAAAGATGATCCACCCCCGCGAAGCTAGCCTCACAGAGGAAGCAAGGACTTCACTCAAGATAGAAGGCTCGACTTGCGAAACTGGTGACCCTGATCGAAGATGAAGTCCACGTGTGGTAGTTTAGGTCTTTATTTCCGTTCCTTATTTCTAACCCCGATTGTGGGAGATTATGTACCTAATCCCATAAAACCCGGGATTGATATAACTTTAGATACTCGATTCCCGAGGAATAACTTCCCATGTATTTGTTAAACTAATCCCTAGATTTTTGGGAGGGTAGGTTGTACATTCCTGATCCGGACCCTAAAAGGGGAAAGGGTGAGACCGAAAATGGGGGGTTGGAAACGATTCTGAGAAATAAAATTAAAAGTGGACGTAGGCTATTACTCCGGAGGAGAGCCGAACCACTCCAAAAGTCTCTCTCTCTTTTTACTTTTCCGGCCTAAGAAACTATTTTTTCATTGCTATATCACTTTCAGAGGTATGTATCGTTGTTGGTTCAAATTTCACACCAACAGATTGGCGCTAGAAGGAGGGCCACTTCAAGGTTCGTGGGAAATTTCTTCTGTTTATTCGATCGGAGATCAATGGCGCCGACGACCAGACGCAATGGGAAGAGCCCCATGACCTCCGAACAGGAACTGCTCGAGGAGAGGCTACTGTGCATGAAGGAATCCATGCAGCGAATGAGTGGCCTGGTGGAGGCTTTGGTATAGAACTAGAGTCCGCTAATGCTTTTTACCGACGTGGAACAGGCAGGTGCGCTCCGAGCAAGGCTCTGGGAAGAGCGAGAGAAGGCTACGGTCGAGGTGGATGCCGGGGGCACCACCGCGCCTGACCAGGAGAAAGACTCCGACGGTGGGACCAAAGCCGAAACCCGTGACCCCCGTAGAGGCAGGACTATGGCGGCGCGCAAGCCCGCGGCCCACACCGGAGGTGCGCTGCCGCTGGTGGTCCAAACCGGAGGTTCGCGACCTGCCGCCGACGTGACTAAAGATGCGGCCCAGACGGAGGTTTGCTGCCGTCGATAGTCCGAGCTAGAGGTTCGCGACGTAGTAGCTGACGTAGCTGAAGAGTCGGCCTAGATTGGCCTTCGGAGCAAGTAAGACGTGCTCTTGCGCATATCGAGGTCCACATCGAAGGTGTGCGACCCTCGGTGATGAACGGACTCCACGATAGATCGGCTACCACCACAACCAGCATGCGAACCGTGGGATCCCATGAGTTCTCGCCTACAGAGGTCGAGTTCCTCCTAGGGGTCCTTGACGGGACCACTCGCGGCGGTATCTTAGACGGGGATTTCACTCCCCTGACCAAGGAACTTCTCTCCTGCCCCATCCCCGAACGACTCAGGCTGCCGAAGGTGAGCCTGTTTGACGGAACCGGGGATCCTTCTGACTACTTAGGGGTTTACTCCTCGTGACTCGCACTTATGGCTATTCTGACGCCATCAAGTACCGACTATTCGATACCATCCTCGCGGGCGAAGCACGTAGGTAGTGGTATCGACTCCCAACCAACTCAATCGCGAGCTAGAAAGACTTGAGAGAAAAGTTCGCCTCGCAATTTTGGGGAGCCGAAGGCACCTCAAGAACCCGCGCGTACTTCTCTCAGATAAAGCAGAAGGATGATGAGATCCTCCAAGCCCGGCTAAAGCGATTAACCAAGGCCGCCGTGGAGGTCGGGCATTTATCAGATGATGCCTTACTGCTGACCGCAAACTCAGCCGTTTGCGAAGATGCTCCGTTCGCGTTTTCAATCAATAAGAAACCGCCACATACGTATTCAGACTTCTTGGACCGAGCCAGGAATTATATTAATGCCGAGGCCCTGACTTCGAAGAAGTCCGGGGCCACAAAGACTTCTCGAGGTGACCCCGAGGGGACTGATGGAAGGAGAAGAAAAGGCCTGTGGAGAATTCCACAGGAGGAAGCTATCCACCCCGCGATGAAAAATGATCTCATGACCCACGCTCGGGGAACGAGGCGACACGGACTCGTAGACAACGGTACGACAAGTACCACAAGCTTACCGCCTCAATCGAAGAAATTTTTGTCTACTCTTAGAGCGAGGTTGACTTTCGACCCCCGATGCCATTAAATGGGAATGTCTCGGAGAAAGCTAATGGTCATACGACTGCGACGTGCTTTAACCTCAAGGATGAGATAAAATATCTTATCCCTCGAGGAAAGCTCGCGGGTTACCGCAAGGATACGGACCGCGGAACAAGAACTTCACCCCACAGAAGGATCGAGGGTGAGATCCACTGATCGTGGGAAAATAAGCTTCCAAAGTTCGAAGACTCGCTCGGAGAGCCAGGTATCAAGCTGAACATTGTTTGCTAAACGACAAATTGTATAAGGTATTAAGCGACATCCACGACGAAGTCGATGGAATACGCAGGGGGGCAGGAACTATGCAATTTGTAATTCAGCAATTATCAATGAAAATTCAGCGAGTTTGATACCAAAAGTTTTAGTTCCCAACTCCTTATTATTTTCTTCCTAAAAAAAAAAAAGAGTCTGCGGAGTAGGCTATAAACTCGGTGTATAAAGGAAAGAATCACGAAGCGAATAATTCCTAGAAACACCACCATCGACTGTCTCCTTGACCGCATAAGCGCTCAAGAAGACAGCGGGGCACCCGAGGTACCAGAAAGAAATAGGTGCGACCTATACGTACTTGAAGACGTGCGAGGCTAGAACACGTGATTCCGGAGGGCTTATGTAGGTTTCAGTCATTGAAGCTTCATGCCACAAAAGATTTTTCTTATCAGGTCTTAACCTGTTCGGGGATTAACTTGGAGAGCATTTGGCTGATTTTCTCTTAGAACCATTCTATGCTTCGAAGAAGATAGAAGACCTAGGTATGCTTAAAGGGTGAACTCCGAGGTATGAAAAATTTAGGAGAATTTTAAAAAATTGGACTAAGTTTGATTGCTGAAGCATAAAAGTAAAGATGTCACACTCTATTCAGAAGCATCGGGGACTGTTGCGAGTAATAGAGTGCTTTCAAATTTCGTCGGTTATTAGATTTGACTAAGGTCATTCCTTCAGAGAAGGAGCTTGGTTCGGCATAATATTTCGGAGAAGGAAGAACCCAAAGTGACTTAGAACGTCTTTCGAAGAAAAGTATGTTCGAGTTACGGTCTAAATAATCGCTTAATTTGTTTTTATTATGACCTTCGGAGATGGCATGATTTGAGTTGTAATCCTCCAAGAGGAAAACTTAAGTGTACGTGATTGATCCTGGAGAGACTTGATCGTATCAGCCAAAGGAAATAAGCATAAAATAAAGTTGCAGAAAGTCGCGAAGTAATGGACACCAGTAACTTTGTGAAGGAAAAAATTTTATTAATATGTCCGGGAGAGTATAAAAGATGTGGGCGTCTGGAGGACCTCGAAGCAAAGGAGGAAAAGTTACAAAAAATCGAGAATCATTGGCGCGGAAGCAAGCGCTTGACTTCCTTGAAGGCGTTCCACTCAGAATGGAGAGCATTTAGCTTCCTGAGTGCCCTATTTGCGCCTGCGAGAGTAGCCTGTTGCATCTCGACTTGCAAGCCGGTGCTTCTATGAAAGTCCGAGATCCACTGCTGCCTCTTTGACTCAACGAAATTCTCGAAGGTAGGGCTCTTCATAAAGTCTGCTACAGCAGTGCGGATTTTGCCCTAGCACCATCGAGATCGGCCTTGGTTATTGTAAGCTCAGTGCGAGCAGCTTTGAGCTCATCCTCAAGGGCTCCAATTCTGGTCTCTGCCGCCTCTCACATCCCATTTTCCTCCTCGAGCGCCGCATTAAAAGCTGCCTTCTCGAAGAGAAGGTTCTCCTCATGCACTCGACGCTCGTCCTCAAGGGCCTTCCACCCCTCGTCGCGGGATGTTTGCTCTTTATTCAGCTCCCTCTCGAGCCTAGCCACCTCTTCGGTACGAGATGCTCTCTCCTGGCTTAACTCATCCCGGAGTCTAGCCACCTCATCATCGCGAGTTTTCCTGAACTCTGCGGTTTGCCTGAAGCTAGTGGTTGCCAACTCCACCATTTCGGACGAAATATCCGCCTTAGAAGAGGCATCATTGAGCTTGGCAGCTAGTTTTTCATTCTCCTCGCGGAGGTGAAGTAGGGCTTCTTGACCCTGGGCGAAGATGGCCTCCGTCTTTCGGGAGTAAACAAAATTCGCGAGGAAAGCCTGCATTATTTAAGAAGGTTAGGATCGAGGAGATAAGACAGAAATGTTGTAAGAGCATAGGAAGTCTTACCCTCGAAAGCATCCTCATGCCATCTCGGTTACCGGCTTGGAGCGGCGTCTCAGACAACTCCTTAATGTATTAATCGGACCAGATCTCGTCCAGCATGGGACTGAGACCCACGATCCAAGAAAGTAACCTGGAGGGAATAGAAGATCCCTCACCAAAAGGAGCCCCGGCCGAAGGAACCACGAAGTCGTCCAGTGGATCCTTGGGGATCTCTATAGAGTCCTTCGAGGTGTCTCCAGCTGGTATCTTCGAGGTCGATAGAGCCGTATCCTCGCCATGAACGTTGCTTTACTTTAGGGGCAGAGTTCCCGAAGGAGAAGTACCTTTCACAGGCTGCTTTCCCTTGGCTCTGTCCCCGATGGAAGGTTTAGGGATGGGAGTACTTTGAGTCAAGGGCCCCGGAACAGGTGAGGGTCCAAGTCGACTGAAAAAGTCATATGCAACGTTGTCAACACAACAGCTTAGTATTTGAATTTCAGTTATTTTTTCTCACACTTCTGTTTTGTAAGAAGTATCTATATACCATCATCGAGGATGATGGGCGCCGATTGAGCCGACCCAAGCGGAGCGTGGATCGGTGCCGAAGCTGGCGGAGCTAGCTTCGAGGGAGCGTCTGACCTCGAAGGGGTTGGATCTGCGCGTTGATCAGCAAGGAAGTCCTCGACGCTCAAAAGAGAATCTTCTGTCATGGTCGCTAGAGGAGTCGGCGTGGCCAAAGTGTCTTCTTTGTGGAAAATCTCCTCTGCATCCTTAAGTGCTGCCTGGGCAACTTCATCGAAAGAGCTTCCCTCGGAAGCCAAAGTCGAGGGACCATCCGGGGGTACCTGAGAATCCTTAAACTCGGGGGGAACCCCAGTCTGAGAAAGTAGAATATCCTCACTCCTGGAGGGATGAGGGTCCAACGGAGCCATCTTCGGAGGAGCTGGCTCTGACTCCGTCCTCGATTGCCATCTGCTCTTCAAAGGCTCTGGAGAAGGATCCTCGACTTCCTCGACCTTCATTATCATAGACAGATCAGGTAAAGCCGTGGGCTCAGATGAAGCTGGCCTCTTCAAACAAGAGACAACCCTTTTTCTCTCTGCAGCCCCGGAGGAAATGTACTTCTTCGGAGAAGAAGCCACTTCCCCTTCGACCGCGGCCGATGACACCCCGACCTTCGCCTTGGGCTTCTTTGAGGCCGACTTATACGGGCGCAATTGGTCCGAGTCCAACTATATACAGGTAGAGATCCACCCATAGGTGATCAGATTACCCTCGATGACGAGAACTCGGACATCTCTACACTCCTCCGGGTAGCTGCCATTGGCCCCCGGACACAGGAGTCTGGAGAAACGACTCTGCATACAACCTCGAAGGAGTTAGTCGAGGAAATATAACAGAGAAGAAAAATTCTCCAAGTAAGAAACTCACCAAGAACGTTGTAGTTCCTCGGGACGAGTTGGGCTCCTGCGACGGAACTAAATGGGTCGAAGTTCTCCCCGACCCAGAAGTTCTTGTCCTTTCATCCCTCGCAGGAGGAAGACAAGTTTGTCATCATTATTTTCTTCTTTTCCCAGGAAGCCAAGTAGAAGTAGCCCATTCAGTCTTCTTCGAGGGGCTTGTAGAAGAAGAAGAACTCCTCCACGGTGAGGTCATCCTCGAATAACTTCCTCCACAGAATGTGCATCCTCGCCATTATTTTGTAAGCATTCGGAGTCAGTTGGCTCGGGGAAAGATCGTAGTGCGCGAGCACTCCCTGAACCAGGGGATACAGAGGTAACCGTACCCCGTGCTTCATAATGGCCTTGTTGAAAGCCACTAGCGGATATGAGGGACGGTTGGAGCGCTCCGTCGCAGTCATCGCCCGGGTCGTGATGTCCGCGAACAAGTGGAACTGACTCCGAATATGCTCCACGTCCTGCTCGGAGCATGAGAAAACCTTAGCTTCCGCGACGATGTTGGGCGAGGGCATGATGAGGACTGGGTCGTCGGCCACGATTGTCCTTACGCCCGGGGGAGGCTGCGGAGCAGCCGTCGCCTGAGGTATCTGCACGGGTCGGGCCTCGGTGACCCGCGGAGCGGGGACCGAGGAGTCTGGCCTAGAAGCCGCTGATCCAAAGAACCGTGAAGTTGGTTTGTCCACAGAGGTCACCAGAAGAGAAGCCTTTCTGGGAATCTTCTTCTTCTTCTTCTTCTGCTCCACTGCCGAAGGTGGTGGAGGGACCTGAGGAGTTTCCATCTCCGTTCTCGTAGGCGACGAAGAAGCCACTGGCAAAGTCGGTGGTGAGAGTTCCGAGCGCTCAGATGAGGGTGCAGGCCCAAATTGAGCCCCGGAGGACGAAGATGCAGAATCATCAGACATTTTTAAGAAAAGAGCAACAAAAAAAAAAATTTAAAGACAACGACGAAATCAACACCTCAAAAACGCAGAAATGTGACTAAAAACCCTAAATCAGTCAGAGAATGGGGGTTAAGGATGAGTCCATAGGACTTACCAGGTAGTCGCAGAAAAGTGCGATCGAAGATCGAACTCGCTTTCAAGTGTCGATTTCAGACGAATCAAATGAAATCTTTGAATGCTTTAGGAACTCAGAGAGTTTAACAGATTCAGAGAATTACGAATTCGAAAAGTTCGTAGAACGAGGGAGAATGGGGAATTTATAGAAACAGAGGAAGGAAAAGAGGCTATATCGCATTCGCGAGTCTTCACCTCGACCCTCGAACATAAATCTGGGACGTCCGATTAGAATCTCTTCCTCCTCATCTGACGGTCCGGGATTTTCGAAGAAAATCTCATCATGACCTAACATCAGCAAATCCCTTCAAAGTGACAGGAACTTCCTAAAAGGCATTAGAGCATCTAATGCCCGTCTATCAAGAAGCGCAACTTTTCAGAAGGGAAACTTTCTTAGAAAAGAATCCCAAAGGGCACGATTCGTACCTTCGGGATTGGGAGGCAGATGTTGTAAGGGATTGGGGGGCAATTAATGCAAGCACGAGCACTTGATTCCAACAGCACAATAATGTCACGTCATCACAGGAGCTTTCCCCAGATGAAGAGTGGACGAGGATTGTCGAAGATGATCCTCGATCTTATAACCACGAAGATAAACTAGAAAAGCACCACCAAAGGTGGTGTCAATTTATTGACAAGACCCTCGGTGAGGGATTGACGGACAAGAAGGCCGCGGATCCTCGAAGATGATCCACCCCCGCGAAACTAGCCTCAGAGAGGAAGCAAGGACTTCACTCAAGACGGAAGGCTCGACCCGTGAAACTGGTGACCCCTGATCGAAGATGAAGTCCGCGTGTAGTAGTTTAGGTCTTTCTTTCCGTTACTTATTTCTGACCCCGATTGTGGGAGATTATGTACCTAATCCCATAAAACCCGGGATTAATATAACTGTAGATATTCAACTCTTGAGGAATAACTGTCCATGTATTTAGTAAACTAATCCATAGATTTGTGGGAAGGTAGGTTGTACATTCCTGATCCGGACCCTAATCCCTCAGATATAAAAGGGAAAAGAGTGAAACCGAAAAGGGGGGTTGGAAACGATTCTGAGAAATAAAATTAAAAGTGGACGTAGGTTATTACTCCAGAGGAGAGCCGAACCACTCTCAAAATCTCTCTTTTTACTTTTCTGGCCAAAGAAACTGTTTTTTCATTGCCATATTACTTCAGAGGTGTGGATCATTGTTGGTTTAAATTTTACACCAACAAGATGTATTTATCATTTTATAATTATTAATAAAAAGAAGTAGTCATTTGTAAATCTTGTCATGCTTTATTTTATTATAAAATGAATGTTTATTAAAATCCAAAGTATTTTATACAGTTATAATTTTAGTATGTGAAGAGTTTATATACATGAGGATTAAAATTGTATGATAGCATATTAAAACTAGTCCGTGGTATATCAGTGAGTACGGATTTCTCTGATCGAAATTCACTAATACTGTCCACGAGGTTATGAACGTGACCCTTTGATCCGGAAGGCCAGTGTGAGAGACACTAGAATGGAGGTATTTTATATAATGTTGATTATATAAGACTTGGACCGACCAAACATAAAAACTACATTTAAGCACCGTTATGAAGATTCTAACTTGGGTCAATCGATGATCATATGAAGATTGATCTCAAGCCTGAGTAATTCATAGACTCTTTCTGTGAATTGACGAGTTCTTTAATTTGCTCATTAAAGCCTAAAGTCAATTAGGCCTAACACTTGCACTTTAAGATCCCACAATTCGTAGGGGCTGGGAATGTGAATTACGGATATGGAATTCACAACTTGATAGTAATAATAGTTCCCTTTTGTGTTGACTTCTGGGACTAAACGGTTTGAGCGTTCTAATTCGTAAGTAATTATGAATTAACCGTTTAATAGTGAACTCAATGGTACCTAAAGAACAAGATGTAATTGAGGGGTAAAACGGTAATTTCACCCAGCTTAGATTACGAAATAATTAGTGAATGATCGACAATCATGTAATGATTATATCAATGAACTATTCGAAGAAGTTTAATCATATAAATAATATCCATGAAATTCGAGAGTTCAATTTTCCGAGTTTATTGGAGTTCGAATTCACGGGTCCATGGTCCCCGTTTCGTCTCAATAAATTGAGCTAGAATTCTCATTGGATAATTAAAGAGTTAATTATTTTATCACTATTTGTGTTTTAAACCACAGATAAGAAAAACATCACAAGGAGACCAAGGAGACCACTCCTTGTGATGGGTGAATTTTGGAGATAAACTAGAGATAAATTATTAATTTGTTATTTGATAATTAGATTATTAAATTTATAAATTGTCTAAATATGAGATATATATAATTTATATTTAAATATTAAATATAAAAGAATTTTGGTATTCATTATCTAATTAGTAGATAATCATAATTTAAATATGATACATTTTAATTTTGATTCAAATTATAATTGGATTAGAATTGGATAAATCAAATCAATGTTGCTGGGGCTATATGCGAATTTCAAGTCCTAGTTGGAATATGAATTGTTTCATTTAAACATATTAAAAGGAAATAAGAAAATATGTATTTTATTTTTTGGAAAAATAATTTGTCCTAATTTTCTTAGAGTGGCCGGATATTATGTGGATAAGGATAAGGAAGAGTTTTTCTAATCCTATTCACAATCATATAATTATTAAGATAATTATTTGGTCAAATATTATTTTTTAAAAATAATTATTTAAGATAAATCCTAAATTTGAATTTGGAACAATCCTAATCCTATTCTACTTAGTGTGGCCGAAAATTGCACCTCCCTGTGGCTATCAATATGTCACTTATTGCAAGATAATTTAACCTAATTTTTTCATGTGTTGGAATAGCAAAATAATTCTCTCTAGTTCTAAGTTAAGAAAAACAATTTTCTACTCTCCAATAAGCCCTCGTCGCCACCCCCTATAAGCAAGAGAGAAAATTATTGCCCTCTTGTTTTGAGTGAGAAAAATAATCGAGAAAGCCCACACTCGTGTTCTAGCAAAATCTGAGAATTGGAATGGAAGATTCTGATATCGTAAAGTGACCGGTAAACTCGTTGTGAGCGTAGGACAAACGCGAGCCCAACCTTAGCGGTCTCACAACGTACGATGTCCGTTTGTCAAGATCGACCTGATCGTAGAAAGCTTATGGTAATTTCTTCATAATAAATCTTTTAAATTATGTGATAATTGTGTGATACAAATTTTTATGACTTAATCTATTCATGAGATCTACTTTGTAGTATTCAATTAATCGTTAATTGATTTACCACGTTATTATATTCGGCTACGCATCTCTGATTTGATCAAAATTGTAAAAAATTTTTGGGTAATGTAATATGAAAACCAACAAAGTAAAGATCTTTTAAAATAGTAAATTGTGTGCACGCGTATTCTTAGTAAGATGATGTTGCAATCTAAAGGTCTTAAAGTGAAATCAGAGGTGGGTTGAATTTATGAATCGGGTTGTAACCGTTGGGTTAGTAACTTGATTTTTTTTTATGGACATTCTATTGTTATATATGTTATTAATTGAATTTGTGATCAATGTAATAACTTATGTCCTTAAACTACTTATTGGGCTATTTAGCTCACTAGTGTGCTCGTGTTGCAGGTAAGTTAAAAGGGAAGATCGGAGGCTAGGCAGCAATAATGGAAGACGGCGGGTGCAAACGGGACCGACCGTGTGAGCGCCTCATGAACCGCCGGCTAGCCGACAACAAAATCTTTTGAAGACTTAAACTTAATTTGACAAATCCTAACACAAAAACTATTTTTGATGGTTGTGAGGTCACGGTTGGAAATCTGTGCTTTAGGAGTTAAATTGTATTCCTTATTATTATGTAAAATGTTAAAATTTAGCTATATTTTTGAGACATGAAATACTTTATAGAGTTATAGATTATTCTTGGTTTGTGATCTTTGATGGCAAATTATTGGTAATATGTTTTGTGTCATTATAGTCCCCGTCCCGACGAGGCCGCGCCCAGGTCGTGCTCCTCCGTCCGCAACCCAACGCACATAGCCTCCGCGCTATCGCTCCCTGTTCCCTCTTCGCGAGCTCTATCCGTGCACTTCCCAACCGCCACTGCGCCTTCTTCGCCAGGCTCCGCAACACCACGGCCACCCCGAGCATGCTACTACTGCCTGCTGCCACTCGCCGATCTCGCACTTAAGCTCTGCTTGACAAATTTTCGCGTCGCTTCTCCTGCAACATTCGACGGGCCCGAGGGTTAGCAACTTCAATCTTGCTGCCCGTTGCGTTTTCCGTGTCGTCGAGTGAGATCATCGCTTCCATTATAAGCTGTCGCCGCTCGCACTAGGTGATCCACTGTGGCCAAACTTGTTTAGTTGTTTGATAAATTGTCGATGTTATTTTAAGTTGACTTGTTTTTATGGTTGGTTTGATAATATCGCGGCAAGTGTATTATCTCGATATGATATTTTTATGCGAGTTTGGTATTTTGTTGTGTTTTGTGGCTCGTGTTGGACTTCGTATTCTGAATGCTATGACATTGTGAGATTCCAGAATTTGTGTCGTTATGGAGATTTGAAATTTATCAAGTGGTTTCATTTTAAAAATAACTCGGAGGTCTAGCGAATTAGCAAGAACTTCCTTTTCGGATATATATTTTGGTAAAAAAATTAATGGGTGATCAAGTTGGTGTATGTGTTAGCATGAGATTTGTGATTTTTCAAATTGGGAAACTTTATAAAATAACTTCATAAAAAAAAAAAAAAAGAAAAAAAGAAGAGACGGTTAGTTTAATTTGTTAAGTCCTTCTCGGACAATTTGGTTTTATGGTTCGAAGTAAATTGGATTTCACCTTAAATTACTTGGATTTTTAAGAATTGAGCATTTGACCTTCGCTTTGAAGTTAAGTTTGTGAAATTAGGACGTCCAGTTCGGTTGAGATGTAGTTGAGTCATTCTGTTGGATTGAATTTCTCAAATGCCAACGATGTGTTTTCTAGCTTGACTCGGAGCTTCCTTTGTTAAAGCTCTTATTCCGATGAGTTGTTTTTAGTTTACTTACTTTTAAGGTTCTCGTCTCTTCGAGTTATGCAGGACCATTGTTAAAGCAAATTGGACCCAAGGTCCATTGCCATCACACACACCGAAGGTACAAGCGAGCGATCGAAAACGACTTATAGCTCTATTAATGCAAGAAAAATTTGAGTAGCTAACCATAGTGTTAATTATAGAAGCTATGACTCTTATGTGGTATCCCAGCCACTGAGGCTCGGTGTTGTTTATGATTACGTTTTAAATTAGATTGCAATAAATTAAGAAATTGTCTGCTTGGTTGTTGTTAAGAACTTGTGACTGAATATAGTTCGATGCTGGGTTGCTATTAGGTGAAGGCTCCGGCCGTGATGTCCGAAACACAAAGGAAACTCTGCCGGATTTTCGACTCGAAATTAGATGCTCATGAAAACTAAGTTGGAAACCAATTAGCTTAAAGAATCTTCTTTCTCACCTAATTTAGTCTAACAATATACCCGTTAGTCGAGATTGACAGTTAACGTTAAGACGACGACACACGGGATGAGAATACTCCTAGAGGAGTTTCTCGATGACCCGTCTGTCATCTCTTTATCTAACATTTACTTGTAGCGATCCGTCAGTCATTAAAGTTTTCTTTCCCTCGAATGACTAGCATATCTTGGCGTTGACCCTTTGACTCTCGTGTTGGACAGAAGTGCCACACATCAGACTCCAAGGAGGGATGCTGTTCGGAAAAGACCACAAGGACTGGGGTGAGAGACTTAAGACCTGAGGTAAGTGGATCCCCATTGTGTCAGGAGTAGACTTTACGATGCTTGAATTGCTTGTGAATGGTTTAGAATTCTCTTAAGCGAGTGATGCTCTTAGTTTAATGCTGTTAATTTGTAAATGTTAGTGTTTGCTTTGGGTGCGTGAGTACGGGCTCACGTTCTTAATTGTCTTGTTAGTTAACAAATCTGCAAGTGTGGGATTGTAGGTTTACTTTTATTATTTTACTGCTTATGTGTTTGTGTATGTGTTTGTTGTCTATGGGTATGGGACCACAGATATAAAACTTAAAGATAATAGCGTGTTAGCCGATTAAAGATTGTGTGTTATGTTGTAAATAATCCGCAAGGGACTTAAACGAGGCTAGGGTGGAAGCCCTCCTCACAGTGCGATAAAGATTTTTGGATTGGCTCGCAAAGGGCCTGAGAAGGTAAGGTTAGAAAACCCTTCTCTTTATTGAAATGTTTCCATAGGGTCACAAGGGGCCTGAGAAGGTGAGCAATTAAGCTCTTCTCTTTTATTACACTAATATCTGGATACGCTTCGGGGCCTAGAGGGATTAGGCAAGCTAATCCTTTCAATAGCAGTCTAGGAGCGTATCCTAACGTGCCCAAAATTAATTAAGGTAATTTCGGATACTAACTTGAAATATATGCTTATGTTTATGAGATTTGTTTATATGTGTGTGTGTGGTTGCTTGTTCGTGGGTACGGGACCATGGACACAAAAATTTCATTTATTGATTGAAGTAATTAGCATTAGTTGGATTGAGTGACTTCAGATTGGTTGAAAAGAGGCCAAAGCACGGACTGGGGCGTGCTAGAGTTTTGGAATGGCCTGAAAAGAGGCCTAGCCCGAACGGTAGCACACTAGAGTTCTGGAATAGCCCAACGGGGCATTTCCTGCGATAGGTTCCAAAACAACCTGTCGGGGCCATTGGTCGCGATAGGTTTCGAAACGAGGCCAGCTGACGGTCCTTCCCAGTTTATGATTTGACGATCCAGATCGGCCTGACATGGTAAAAGGTCAACAAAGAATTCCGAAACGACCCGATGTGGTCATTGACTGCAAAAGATTTCGAAAAGGGCAGAAAGGTCCACAGGAGGATGAATTCTCACAATTTTTAGGAATATTGGGACGGCCCAAAGGGTCAAGATCCATAGCATGTCTCAGACTATCCCGACGGAGTGATTGCGTAATCATTTCCAAAACAGTCCAACGGGACCACTGGTCGCGAAAAGTTTCAGAACGACCTACGAATGAGTCTAGATGTGTATGAGTTCTAGAACGACCCACAAATGAGTCTAGATATGTATAAATTCTAGAACGACCCGCGGAGGGGTCTAGAAGTATATAAGTTCAAGAACGACCAGCGAATGGGTCTAGATATGTATAAGTTCTAGATCGACCCGCAAAGAGGTTTAAATGTGTATAAGTTCTAGAATGACTCGCGAGGGGTCTAAAAAATGGGTGAGGCAGACGAATCCTTCCCAACATCATGAAAGCGAGGATCCTTAAATAGTGAATTGTGTGCACACGTACCTTTATAAGCTAAGTCAGAGATTTGTTAACTTGAGTGAGATTAGAAAAAATATGAGATCGAATTCTGAGTCGAGATTGATGGGTCGTTAAGTTTGACCAAGTTTCATGTCACAACTCTTTTGTAGGTATTCTACTTTGCATTGGTTTAGCATCCTATTTCTAAAATCTACTCTGCGGCCGGGGTTATTAAAGAGTGGCTTTTACTATTCGGACTACGATGACTCGATAGTCGAGTCCATCTTTTTATTAGACTATCATGACATGATGTCTCTTGGTTGTATATTGCTTGTAGACTTAGTAATTTCTATATTTAATCTACTTACTGGGCTATTAGCTCACTAGTGTGCTCATGTAGCATGTAAGATGAAAGGAAATAAAAAGGCTAGGCGAGCACCACGAGAAAAACGGGTGCATACGGGACCAACCTATAAAGTGTTACGTGAACTACCAACTAATCGTTGGCAGAGAATCATCATGATTTTTGCACTTATTTATGGTTAAATCATGTTCTTTTGGTTATTATGAGGGCATTGTCAGTTCTCATATTTCGTATTAAGAGCTTGTCTAAAGAAATTAATGTAAAAAGTTCAAATTTGTTTGTTTTTCTAGAATAAAAATGTCACTCGATCTTACAATTTATGCTGAATATTTCAGTATTATTATTTAAATATTATTTTAAATATTGAGTCGTTATACATTTATTCCTTGTTTGGGATACTTATCTTAACCATTCCATTTCATTTTTTGGAATGGAAAAAATGGGTTGAAAAATGGTTTGGAATGGTTTGAAAAAATGACGTAGAATGGTTTGACTTTGCGAATTTCGAGGTAGTATAAATGGTTGAAATTTAAAGATATTGTATAAGGATTTGGAAAGTTGAAAAAAAAAATGATTGAAAAAAAATAGAATGGAATGGAAATGATTGTAGGATTAGGAAATTTAAAAAAAAATGAAAAAATGAAATGGGTAAAATGAGTGGCCCAAATAAAGGGGAAATTCTGTAGTGGGTTTTTTTTGTGGTGAGAAATAATTTTAAATGATAAGATTCACATTTTTAAGATGCGGGACCAACTAAAAAAGTGAATCTGACGGTCTAGAATTATTTTCCACCACAAAAAAAACCCATTACAGAAGTACCCCAAATAAAGACTTATTATATTTTAAAGTTTTTTTATATTATATTTTAAAGTATTGTGTTAAGACGGCCTTAAAAAAATTGAAGAAACTATTTGAGGTACGAATATTCTCCTTCTAAGGAACATCTTTTTGCTTTAAGACTTTAACTAACATGTTTAACAATGTGTTTTTCAATTTATTATCCCGAATATTTTTCCAACAAATTATAAAGTATTTTTCTTTTTCATTAATTCATTCACTCTCTCTCGAATGCTAAACGGCTCTTTACACGAGGACGACTGTGACTGTGGCTGTGTCCGTGAGACAAAAACCAATAAATGAATAAAAAACAACGGTCTTATCTTTTTCTTTTCGACGTCAATTTAATATATTTTTGGCGTAATCTAATCAGATGAGTTCATGAGTAGCTTAAAACTATTTAGATCGAGTCTTAAAAAGTAGCTCTTAACTCAAACATCACAAACTACACTCCCACCAAAAAAAAAAAAAAAAACACTCAATTCAGCCATTATCTAGAGACTGTAAACAGTCTAGGCTAGTGGTTACACTTCTTTCAAAAGTCTTATCCAACATTTTTCTATATAAATCATTCCCATCTCCGTGCTCAATTAAATTAATCAATCAATGCAGGTTTAGGAGTCAGCGTATGTCTTGGAGCTTTCTATTTGGATGATCTCTATACCTCCAGATCTAACCACAACAACCTCTCTAAACCCAAAAATCCAGAATCAGATTTTTGAACCTTTTCCTTTTGTAGTTACCCATAAATCTCCACACCAAAGTCCCAAACATTTTCCTCATATTCCCCGCATAAAAAAAAAAAAATGCTTGGACGAATCGGTTTGGAAATAGTTGGGCTGTCGGTTACGCTGTTGGTCCTGTCGGCGTTGGTGGCGGCGGAAGAGGAAACATGCTCGGGAATGGTGGCGATGAAGTACAGAGACGACAAGATATCGATAACGGACTTCGGCGGCGTGGGAGACGGGAAGACGGTGAACACGAAGGCCTTCGAGGAGGCTATTTATAGGATCCGCCACCTCAACCGCCGCGGAGGGACGCTTCTCTATGTGCCTCCGGGCGTCTTTCTAACCGGTTGCTTCAATCTCACCAGCCACATGACTCTCTATTTGGCCAGAGGCGCTGTTATCCGAGCCACCCAGGTCACTTTACTATATCTCTCTTTTTTATTTATTTATTTATTTATTTTTTTATAAGTTATTTGCTTAATCAATGTCAATGCACGGGTTTCAGGTTTTGGTTATTATTGTACGTGCTAATTTAGACGTTAATTCACTCACTGGGAAAATTCCAAGGATATGATATTACTTTTGAGACTTTATGAAAGGATCCTATCTTGGTATTATGGAAGTTTATGCTTTAACATGTGACATACCTTATAAAGAACTTAATTAAACAGAGCCTAGTTGTTGTTGTTGTTTTTCTTTTTATCATTAATTTTTTTTTCACTTCAATCTCAAGTTGTGACACTTTATCTAAGATGTATAATGTGAACCATTTCCTAATTTGTTGTTCTGGAATTTAATTTGAGTTTTTGTATGCGAGTCTGGGGTATATAGCACAATGTGCTCATTGGAAATTAAAAAAAAAAAAAGAAAATAGTCTTGGCTGAGAGAATCTGCGATGGTAAGGTTTGTAATTTTCGATATAATTTTATTGATTCATCTGTATTTGTGAAAGTTTTTCGTCATTGTTTAAAAGTGCTCTTTTTCTAGATGTTTGGGATTCGTTCTTGACTTCTTCTTCTTGTTATTTGTGGTATGACTTAAATATCAGGCTAATGAGAGTCCTTGATAATGTGATCGCATAGCCATGAATTATGAACCATTATGCTAAATGTGTTTATTGGTACATGGTCCACTATCATGCAGAGTGTGTGGTCAAAATAGATTTGTAGAGATAGAAAGAGAGAATGAGTGTACTCAACTTCAGGATTAGCGATTAACATATCTAAATGGATCAAATTGTGGGTCAAAGTGTTTTTAAAACAAGACAAAATCAGTGGGTCATAGCATAACATGGTTTCATGTGTATTGCATTTGCTAAATTAAAGAATAAACAGTAAGAGATAGTTGGACAGCTAGAGCCTTGGTAAGTGGACCAGGGATGTCTCTGTCTTTGATATTTATAACACATAAATTATGATTTATGTATAGCTGGCTCCACAAAAACGAATGGATGGTGTGGAAAAATTCTTTGTTTATTGAGTGTTACCTTAGTCTAAAGTGCTATGGAATATTCGTTAATAAAAAATTACGGTAGCGTCTATCTTCTTTTAGCAATGTTTAACTATTTTTTTATTTGCAAGGAGTATGAAGAGTTGGCAAATTGCTTGCCATTGTATTTATAAAAAATTGTAATAGAAATTTTGCCCTGATAGATTATGGTATGGTTTGATTAACGCTGAAAATGAGGCCACTTTAATGATCACCCGGGGATGGGAACCGTTTCTCATTAGTCAGCGTGGTTCGTTTCTTTGAATGCGTACTTTTCACAGTCATGTGGGCTTTTATCTTATCACATGCTTAAGTTCTACATTAGGTATTTACCCTTTTGCCATTAAATGTTTACTAAGTAGTAAAAAAAAAAAAAAAAAAACGTAGATTTACACATTTACATTGTTAACTAGGATCCATGCTTAATTAAGGTTGGAAGCATTGGTGGCCTTAATTACCTATAGGACAATGCTTACTTTTAATGACAATTAAAAAGCTTGATTAGCAAGCACCACATATATGCATCAGGAAGCTTTTGAAGCATATACTAGAAAGTAGTTAACAATTGTAGGATGGTCCTTAGTTGTGTGGGACACAACGTATTGAAGGAAGCTGTTTTTTGGACTTTGCCACATGAATTAATCGACCGGATGGGAAAAACCGGTCGACCGGATGGTTTTCCAAAGAACCGACTGATGAGCTCAAGTACCGATGGATAAACCGGTCAACTAGATGGTCTTAAAACTGAAGTATTTCATTGTTAGTTAGTTCTAACTTGTTTCATACCAAAAGATCACTGGTGAGAAGAGTGAGATACGCGGGTTTTGTAGCTTAGAGAGAGATTTCAAAGAGGTAAAGAGTTAAGTGAACTTGGTGTAAAGTTTCTAGAGAGAAGAGGGTGTGAATGTATTCGAATCTTTGCTTCGCTTTCATCAAGTGTTATTCCTGTCATTCTCATTGATCTTGTCGTAACAACAATCCGTGTTGTTTGATTGGATTTGTGCTCAAACGTATCTCTCCAAGGGTAAAGGCCATACGAATTCTTTAAAATTTATTCCTTAAGTTACTATTGGCTCCGACTTGTAGGGGCTCTTGTATTACTGAATTATTCATATGTTGTTAGTGTGTTCAAATGTCGAGAAGCAATTCTATGTAACGAAACTATCAAGTCTAAATTGATCTTGGATTCTTGCTTTGGTCTTCGCTTCGTGCTTTGAGTGTTGACTTTTATGCATTTGGCTTATAGTTTTTCACATTTCTTGACAAATCTTTTTACTTTGGCCGGCGATACTTCAGGATACATCAAGTTGGCCCGTGATTGCGCCCTTGCCATCTTATGGAAGAGGGAGGGAGCTCCCTGGTGGAAGGTACATAAGCTTTATTCATGGAGATGGAGTTCATGATGTGATTATCACAGGTACGTATTACTAAGAACTTCATTCGTAGTTGTAAAAAATAGTTTTTATTATTATTATTATTATTATTATTATTATTGTAAATTATCTATGGGAAATGGCATTATTTTTCTACTTCTTTCTAACTCGTGTATTTATTCCTTCACAGGTGAAAATGGCACAATCGATGGCCAAGGAAATGTTTGGTGGAACATGTGGAGACAAAGAACTCTGCAATATACCAGACCTAATCTCGTTGAATTTGTGAATTCCAGAAACATTATCATCTCCAACGTGGTCTTCCAGGACTCCCCCTTCTGGAACATTCACCCTGTTTATTGCAAGTAAATACTCTTAACATTGATTTCAAGATCTATTTTGGTTTTTCCTATGTACGAGTATCTGAAAATGAAGACAATTTATTTGTACGACCTGAAAATTTGGGCTGAATCTTCTGAGTTATGCTGTTGAAGATAGAAAAATTAATCCCTCATTACGCGGCATCAGGACACTATTTGAACACATTGAATCTTTGAGAACTTGAAGGTGAAACGCTGTAATTTTGATGTGTCAATTCTCACTTTTTTGCAGCAATGTTGTCGTTCGCTATGTCACCATATTGGCTCCGCGTGACTCGCCCAACACTGATGGAGTTGATCCAGGTAAACATTCCTTTCTTTAATCAAGTTTCTCTAATGCCTCGTGCTGATTTGCGGCATCTGATAGTGCTTTCTGTTAATTTTGTGTCGTAGATTGGGCTATTTCATCACTCCTTTTTGGTAATTTTCTTGTGTAACATTTGTACAGACTCAAGCTCCAATATCTGCATAGAGGACTCCTACATAAACACGGGAGACGATCTTGTAGCAGTGAAGAGTGGATGGGACCAATACGGGATTGCCTATGGGCGCCGCAGCACTGGCATCACAATCCGGCGGTTGACAGGCTCGTCCCCATTTGCGGGGATCGCAATAGGAAGTGAAGCATCTGGGGGAGTGCAAAATGTGTTGGCAGAACACATAAGCCTCTACGACATGGGAGTTGGTATCCACATCAAGACAAACATCGGCAGGGGAGGGATCATAAGGAACATCACTGTGTCCAACGTCTACATCGAGAATGCAAGGAAGGGCATAAAGATTTCTGGCAATGTAGGAGACCACCCTGACAACAATTTCAACCCGAATGCTCTCCCAGTTGTCAAGGGGATCACATTCAAAGGCGTCTGGGGTGTAGGAGTTCTTCAGGCAGGCCTAATACAAGGCTTGAAAGACTCCCCTTTCACTGGGATTTGTCTCTACAATATCAACCTGCGAGGCAATTCAGGACCTCGAACACCTCCTTGGCAATGCTCTGATGTGCTCGGAGCTTCAGCTCAGGTTAGCCCTTGGCCTTGTTCGCAGCTCAGCCTTGCCCAGCAAAGAGGTTCTTGTTCCAGCTACTTCTGATACACCACATCTAATACTCCATATTTGTGCAAGAAAACGGTTATGCAAAGATTAAAATATGTTTTATTGTATTTGTTTCAGTAATCAAGTAATTATTTATTTGTTTGATCTAGTTAAACGCAAAATGTTGGCCTATTTGTCTCTATTTGGTTATTCGCAGTAGATTTTTATATTTTGTCCTGTAAAGACCCATCATATTATTCAACATAAACCACGAGGGAAATAAACCAGAAGTGTGGTTTAACCATTTCAACAACACAATTATCTGATCTAATTATTCAAATTCGGTAATTCATATTACAAATAATACCACAACCATCAGTCTGGTTTCACAGATATTCAAGGACAAGTACAAACACTAAACCGTGTAACACAACACAAACAAAACCAAGACGGTACACATGGTACTCATAGGCAACCATTTCTATAACACGACTAAAAAACAGGGTTATTATATCAGAACATATGCCTCAACATCTCTCAGGGATGCATAATTATTTACTATTCACAGACAAAACAGAGAAAAATAGGAAAGAGAAAATATAATAATAATAATATATCATCCTCAGAAGTGGCCAAGAAACTTGCGGAAACTCTTCAGAAACCCATTCCCATGCTCGTGAAGATCATGATCATGGTCGTATTCATCATGGCGATCGTGATGATCATGATGGTGGTGACGACGGTGGTGATGACGCGGCGGCCACTCGATGTCGGCTCGGTGATCGAACGGATTCATGGGCCGATCTTCACGGCGGACCTCGGCCCAGCGGGCCCCAGCGCCGAAGGGCATGCGATCGGTGCGGTCGGAGGAGAGGATCATGTCGTTTCCATAGGGGATGGTGTGGTGGGCCCACTGGCGGCCGCGGCGGAAGGCCAAAGGGAGCGGGCGCCTGTGGAAGCGGCGGTCGACGGGGCGGAATCTGATCAGCGTCAAGGGGAGTGGCTGGTGGTCGTCGCTGACCTCGAACCTGACTAAGAACGCCGTCGTTTCGTGGTCGGACTCGGGTTTCTCGCTGGGCAACTGGATGACGGAAGATTCTGGGTCCGATCCGGTGGAGGGGTTTTGGGCGTGAGAGAAGGCGGCGAGGAGGCAGATGAACAAGGCGATGATAAGGGTGAGTTTGGCCATTGTTTGTGTGTGGGGATGAGCAATGGAGAAAGTCAGCATGCTTAATATAAGAATTAAGAGGTTACATTAGTTGTAATAATAATAATTTGAAATTGGAAGGTGAGATTGCGAACGTGGTGAGGTGTGATTGGTTTGACTAAAGGTGGGAAGGAGTGAAATTTGGGGCAACAAACATGGGGTGCAGTGCAGTCTGATAGCACGGGTCTTCCCTTGGAATTTTCGCACTAAAAAAAAGCGCGTTTCTCTGAATAATATTCAATGAACAAGTTTAAGTCATGCACGCTACTGCTTTTAATCTTTTATTTTAGGGGGTCGGTTTAATAAGCACTTCAAATATAAAAAGTCGAGAAAAAACTCTTTAAAAAAAGCGTCGTTTTGACAAATATCAAATTAATACCTTCATGTTGTAAAATTGTGGATGCCACAATCAGACACCAATGTACATGAGAGCATCTTTTGACAAGTAAATTGAATTTAAACTCCATGTACCTACATGAAGATTACCACTTGGACATCTAAGTATTTAAGCCACCGCCCATTTGTTTGGAAAACACAAAAGGAAAAGATGCTTTGCTAGTCTCAGCACCTTGCCTATAAATACCACATGTTCACTTCATTTCAAGACACAAGAGAGCAAGCTATTTGGCTCGGTGAGGTGGAGAAAGGAGAGAAAATAAGAGAAGAGGAGGATAGAAAATGTGGAGAAAATAATTGTGTAATTAAGAGAAGAAATATGAGAGAGTAGAAAATATAGAGTGATTAATAAAATATTCTCTCTCTATTAATATATTCCTTATTCTAATATTTTGCTTTACTACTTTAATTATTATTTCACAACACGTTATCAGCACGAGTCTCTAACCACTGTCGCACTACTCAGGTAAACTTCGCTACTTATATATTATTTTCTCTTAATTCCAATAGATCAAATATTATAGTCTATATTATATTATTTGGCTCACAAAATAAAGTTATCATATTTAATATTAATATCATCTACTTACATATTTAAATACACACTATAATAGTCGTTATTATGCTTGTATCTCATTTGATTAATTAATTCTATATTTCAAAATTACAATCGTTATATATTCCTGCAAAGTTAATTACCATAATTTAATATTGTTGATATATTATAAAATATTTATTTTCTGATTGTGAATTATTTATTTGTACTGTAATAGTTTCATAATGTCAAATATTACAAAGCTTGAGTTTGTTTCCCTTGATATTTCGGGCAAGAACTATTTGGAGTGGATCCTTGATGCGGAGATCCACCTTGATGCCATGAACCTTGGAAATACAATTATAGAAGGAAATAGCGCATCCCTGTAGGATCGCGCAAAAGCCATGATATTCCTTCGCCATCATCTTCATGAATCTTTAAAGGCTGAATATCTAACGGTAAAAGATCCATATGTCCTTTGGAAAAATTTAAAAGAAAGATATGATCACCAAAAAACGGTGATACTCGCACATGCCAGATATGAGTGGATGCACCTGCGATTGCAGGATTTTAGAACAGTTGGCGAGTATAACTCCGCAATGTTTAGAATAACTTCTCAGTTAAAATTATGCGGAGAAAATATTACTGATGCAGACATGTTAGAGAAATCATTCTCTACCTTTCATGCCTCAAATCTCGTACTGCAACAGCAGTATCGAGAGCGTGGGTTTCAAAGGTATTCTGAGTTGATATCCTGTCTGCTAGTTGCTGAGCAAAATAATGAATTGTTGATGAAAAATCATCAATCTCGCCCAACTGGTTCTGTGGCATTCCCTGAAGTGAATGCCACATCCACTGAAAATGAGCCACTAGCATTCCCTGAAGCGAATGCTACATCACTCAATAACCGCGGTCGTAACCGTGGTCGTGACCGTAAAAATGGCCGTGGCTGGAACACTTGGTATCGTAGTGGTCAAAATACTAACTCCTCACGGTTTAAGAAAGCCGCACCTTACCACCAAAAGTGGGAAAATAGTGAGGAAAAAGGGAAAGGTTTCAAGAAGAAACCTTCCAAGAGCAAAGAGAATATTTGCTATAGGTGTGGCATGAAAGGACATTGGGTGCGTACCTGTCGTACACCCAAGCATCTTGCTGATCTTTACCAAGCTTCCTTAAAGGAAAAGGAAAAAGGTGTAGAAACAAACTTTGTCAATCATAATGATCAGATAGACACTACGCAATTAGATATTTCAGATTTCCTTGAGAATCCTGAAAAAAGCTACAAGAATATGTTTGGCAATTGAAATATCCATGTTTCTTATTTAATATTGTATTTGCTCTAAATAACTCTTTTATGTAACCTTCAAATTTCAATATGATGATTTGAGTATTTTCCTACTGAAATAATGAAAATAACTTTTTCAAATATTAATGAGCAAATACTTATTTTATTTTATTTTTTTGAAGAAACATGGCTTTCACTAATTATTACTCCAAGGTCAATTGCAAAGAGCTGTGTCTGGTAGACAGTGCGACTACGCACACAATTCTTAAAGATAAGAAATATTTTTCATAGTTGACATTAGTCGAGGCTAATGTCAATACAATATCAGGTCCTGCAGACTTGATTGAAGGCTCTGGAAGAGCAAATATTATGTTGTCTGGAGGAAAAATATTTATGATTAACGACGCTTTGTTCTCTAGTAGATCCAGAAGAAATCTATTAAGTTTCAAAGATATACGTCGTAATGGATATCATATTGAGACGAAAGATGAAGATAATAATGAATATCTTTATATTACTAATATCGTCTCAGGACGGAAGCAAATACTGGAAAAATTGCCAGCTTTCTCTTCTGGATTATATTATACATTTATTCATGAAATTGAATCACATACTGTGATGGCCCAGAAAGCTTCTGATCCAAAATGTTTTACTCTTTGGCATGACCATTTGGATCATCCTGGGTCAATAATGATGCGAAGAATTATTGAGAATTCATGTGGACATCCGTTAAAGAACCAGAAGATTCTTTTGTCCAATGAATTTCTCTGTGCTGCCTGTTCTCAGGGAAAATTAATTATAAGGCCATCCCCATTAAAAGTTGCAGTTGAGTCTCCTGCATTTTTAGAAAGAATTCAAGGAGATATATGTGGGCCTATTCAACCAGCATGTGGACCATTTAGATATTTTATGGTGTTGATAGATGCATCAACACGATGGTCACACGTTTGTTTATTATCTACTCGTAATGTTGCATTTGCGAGATTTCTTGCTCAAATAATCCGATTAAGAGCACAGTTTCTGGATTATACAATCAAGACTGTTCGTCTTGATAATGCTGGTGAATTTACTTCCCAAGTTTTTAATGACTATTGTATGTCAATTGGGATTAATGTTGAACATCCTGTTGCTCATGTTCATACACAGAATGGTCTAGCGGAATCGTTTATTAAACGCTTGCAGCTAATTGCTAGACCAATACTAATGAGAACAAAATTGCCGATATCGGCTTGGGGACATGCAATAATGCATGCTGCAGAACTTGTGCGCATCAGACCCACAAGTTATCAAAAGTACTCCCCATCACAACTTGTTTTTGGTCAAGAACCAAACATTACCCATCTAAGAATCTTTGGTTGCGTAGTATATGTTCCAATTGCTCTACCATAGCGCACCAAGATGGGTCCTCAAAGGAGGCTGGGAATTTATGTGGGATTTGAGTCCCCTTCAATCATCAAATATCTTGAACCCTTGATGGGAGATATTTTTACAGCAAGATTTGCTGATTGTCAATTTGATGAATCAATTTTTCCAGAATTAGGGAGAGAAAAGCAGCTGAAAAGAAAAATTGAATTTTCATGGAATGCATCATCATTATCTCATTATGATCCTCGCACAAATCAATGTGAACTGGAAGTTCAAAGAATGATTCATTTGCAAAATATAGCAAATCAATTACCAGATGCATTCATTGATACAAAGAAAGTGACTAGGTCACATATACCAGCTGCAAACACTCCAGCTCGAATTATTGTCCCTGAAGGACAATCTGGAGATGTAATAGCAAATGAATATAAAGCACGCCTGAAGCGTGGTAGACCTATCGATTCCAAAGATAAAGTTCCTCGGAAGAGAAAGGAACATGTTAAAACTCCTGAAGAGTTTGGTGCTCCTGAAGAGACCATATTTCCAGAACAAATAACTGACACAACAAAGACCCTTGATGAGGTCCAGGTACCTGAAAATATTGATAATCACGAGATATCGATAAATTATGTCAGTATTGGAAAACGTTGGAACCGTGATGAAATTAATGTCGACAATATATTTGCATATGCTATAGCGCTTGAAATTATGGAAGAAAGTGAGGATCTTGAGCCTAAATCCATCGAAGAATGTCGACGTAGAAATGATTGGCCAAAATAGAAAGACGCTATCCAGGCAGAATTAAATTGTCTCGCAAAGCGAGAAGTATTTGGACCTGCAGTCCAAACACCTGAAGGGGTGAAACCTGTAGGGTACAAATGGGTTTTTGTACGAAAACGCAACGAGAAAAATGAAATAATGAGATATAAAGCAAGGCTCGTTGCACAAGGTTTCTCACAGAGACCAGGTGTTGATTATGAGGAGACGTATTCTCCCGTGGTGGATGCAATTACTTTTCGATATTTAATTAGCCTGGCAGTCTCTGAAGGACTTGATATGCGTCTAATGGATGTCGTAACCGCATATTTGTATGGATCATTAGATAGTGATATTTATATGAAAATCCCTGAAGGATTTAAAATACCAGAAGCATATAATTCTATATCCCAGGATATGTGTTCAATTAAATTACAAAGATCTTTGTATGGCTTAAAACAATCAGAACAATATATCTTTGTTCAATATAATCGCCTTAGTGAATATCTGTTGAAAGAAGGCTATGTTAATAACACAATTTGCCCTTGTGTTTTTATTAAGAGATCAGACTCTGGGTTTGCTATTATTGCCGTATATGTTGATGATTTAAATATTATTGGGACTCCTGAAGAGCTCAATAAAATAATTTGTTACCTAAAGAAAGAATTTGAGATGAAAGATCTCGGAAAAACAAAATTCTGTCTTGGTCTGCAGATTGAGCATCTATCAGATGGAATATTCGTCCATCAATCAACATATACAGAAAAGATCCTTAATAGATTTTACATGGATAAAGTACACCCATTGAGTACCCCCATGATCGTACGATCTCTTGATGTTAAAAAGGATCCTTTCAGACCTCGAGAAGATAACGAAGAAATACTTGGTCCTGAAGTGCCATATTTGAGCGCAATTGGTGCTCTCATGTATTTTGCAAATTGCACTCACCCAGATATTGCCTTTGCTGTTAATTTACTTGCAAGATACAGCTCTGAACCAACAAAAAGACATTGGAAGGGAATAAAACATATATTTCGTTATCTTCGAAGAACCACTGATCTGGGGTTATTTTATTCAAAAAGTTCAAAATCACCCTTGATTGGTTTTGCAGATGCAGGATATTTATCTGATCCGCACAAAGCCCGATCACAAAGTGGTTATTTATTCACATGTGGTGATACTGCAATATCATGGCGCTCCCGAAAGCAAACTATTGTTGCCACCTCCTCGAACCATGCTGAAATACTTGCGTTGCATGAAGCAAGTAGAGAATGTGTCTGGCTAAGATCTATGGTTCATCACATCCGAGAGACATGCATATTATCTTTTGATCAAGGAAGTCCAACAATATTATACGAAGATAATACTGCGTGCATTGCTCAAGTCAAAGGAGGGTATATTAAAGGCGACAGAACAAAGCACATATCACCCAAGTTCTTTTTGACTCACGAACTACAAAAGAAGGGTGATATAGATGTCCAACAGATTCCCTCAAGTGACAACTTAGCAGACTTATTCACTAAAGCACTCCCTATTTCAATATTTGAGAAACTGGCACACAAGATCGGGATGCGGCGTCTGAAAAATCTATTACTGGTGTCTGAGTGACACTAATCATAGTTGCATGAGGGGGAGTTGTCTACGCACTGCACTCTTTTTCCCTTGGCCAAGGTTTTATCCCACTGGGTTTTCCTGACAAGGTTTTTAATAAGGCAGTAATTTCAAAGCGTAGAACAAATAAGAATGACGTACTCTTTTTTCCTTTACTAGGAATTTTTTTTCTCATGGGGTTTTTTCCTAATAAGGTTTTAATGAGGCACATTCTTGAATTGTGGACATCCAAGGGGGAGTGTTGTAAAATTGTGGATGCCACAATCAGACACCAATGTACATGAGAGCATCTTTTGACAAGTAAATTGAATTTAAACTCCATGTACCTACATGAAGATTACCACTTGGGCATCTAAGTATTTAAGCCACCGCCCATTTGTTAGGAAAACACAAAAGGAAAAGATGTTTTGCTAGTCTCAGCACCTTGCCTATAAATACCAGATGTTCACTTCATTTCAAGACACAAGAGAGCAAGCTATTTGGCTCGGTGAGGTGGAGAAAGGAGAGAAAATAAGAGAAGAAGAGGATAGAAAATGTGGAGAAAATAATTGTGTAATTAAGAGAAGAAATATGAGAGAGTAGAAAATATAGAGTGATTAATAAAATATTCTCTCTCTATTAATATATTCCTTATTCTAATATTTTGCTTTACTACTTTAATTATTATTTCACAACACTTCATTTTTTATTGGGAATTTTTCATAGAATATTATAGATACAAAGCGGGACACGTAAAAATACATTTATAGCCCTATATATATATATAAATACTTTGTATAAATAATTGTTTTGTATCCACATAATCAAGAGAGAAACAAAAGAAAAAAAGAAGAAGAACTAAAGGCTTAAGCGATTATTGTATTCCATTTAAAAAATTAAAAAAAAAACATTCATTAGTTTCCATTATATTCGGTGGGTTGTTTCCAAATTCAAAATATTTACCCAAAATTCTCCCAATGCGGTGACTACTGGTATTAAATTCAAAAAAAAAAAAAAAGAATTTTAAGAAAATAGCCACTGTTTACAAAATGATTTTAAAAAATAGCTACAGTTTCAAAAAATTTAAAAACTAGCCCTTTCAGAAATTTCGGACACGTATCAGAAATTTCTTACAGCACATTTCATGTGTAATTTTGTTATTGTCAGAAATTTCTTACAATGTGTAATGGCTAGTTTTTAAATTTTTTAAAACTGTGGTTATTTTTTGAAAACACATAGTTCAAAATGACTATTTACCTAATTGACAAAAAAAATCATTAGTTTTCATTATGCTCGGCGATTTCTTTCCAATTTCAATTTCTCAATATATTTTGGCTCATATCAAGGTTTTGTGTGACCCTAAATCAAATTTTTGAATTCCTCATCAATGATTTTCCTCTCAAAACAAGATTCTTTGTGTAGGTATGAGGAGTGTTTATTTTTCAGAAACTTAATTTATGTCTTCAATATATTTTTTATATTCTCATGTTCGAATGCCTTCAAAGTGTTCTTATATGCTGCAGAGTTTTGCAACATACAAGTTGTAGGCTTAAGAATATTATAGATATAAGGTAAGACACGTAAAAATACATTTATAACCCTAATATATATATATATATATATATATATATATATAAATGCTTCGTATAAATTAATGTTTTGTATCAACGTAATCAAGAGAGAAACAAAAAAAAAAAAGAGAGAAAGAATTAAAGACTTAAGCGATTATTGTATTCCATTTAAAAAATAAAAAAAATTCATTAGTTTCTATTATATTTTGTGAGTTGTTTCAAAATTCAAAATATTTAACCAAAAATCATCCAATATATTTTGGCTCATATAAGAGGTTTTGTGTGACCCTAAATCAAATTTTCGAATTTCTTATCCACTCGAATTCGTTATCAATGATTTTCCTTTTAAAATAAGATTCTTTATGTAAGTAAGTTGAGTGTTTATTTTTCGGGAATTTAATTTATGTTTTCAGTATGTTTTTTATATTCTCATGTTCAAATGCCTTTAAAGTGTTCTTATATGCTGCAGAATTTTGCATCATATAAGTTATAGGCTTCAGAATATTACAGATATAAGGTAGGGCACGTAAAAATATATTTATAAACCTAATTATATATATATATATATATATATGCTTTGTATAAATAAATGTTTTGTATCCACGTAATCAAGAGAGAAACAAAAAAAAAAAAGAAGAATTAAAGGCTTAAGCAATTACTGTATTCCATTTAAAAAAATTAAAACAAAAATTCATTAGTTTCCATTATATTCGATGGGTTGTTTCCAAAATATAAGTGAGTTTTTATAAAATATTACACATTTAAGTTGAAGTTTAAAGAATATTACATATCTAAGGAACATGCTCATGTGTAAATTTTTTAATACAAAACTACCCTATTGAACGTACAAAAACTATTAAGAGAATGAAACCGTTTTATTAACTGTTTATTGGTGTCTTTCAATGAATTATTTGGGGAAAGAAGTTTAAAACAACGAAAACAAATACGTGTACATTGTGAGCAAATTTTAAAAACATAATAGAAAATGTATTTGCTTGGATAATTAATAATTGACGTAGTCTTATCCTCTACATATTCCCCACTTTCGATTACCTAATTAATCTTTACCCGATTAATTATTTTTCATAAAAGTAATAACTACAAATTGGATGTTAAAAAATCATTTCCTCGATTAACTGCAAATCAATTTCTCATAAAATTTAACACAATTATATTCTAGAATATGCATTATGTTCTAAATTATTTCTTACTATAAATAACAAATAATCAGAATATAATTTATATTCCATAACATGAAAAAGAATTAATACAATTATATTCTGGATTAATTTGTTGTTATATTCTACAATATAAATTATATTCCAGATAACGTTTGTGAGCTAATTTTGTGGATTATTTCTAAGCATTTTTATTACCTAAAGATCAATTAGGAAATGTATTGATTAAATTATTGCACTGTAAACACTTTAATGCATCCTCTATATATCCAAATAAATCAATTACGTGAACTTTTTGAAATAATGAGTTAATTCAAATTAATTAAAATAATTATATTAGAAGAAGAAAGGTATTATTGTCTTCCAAAGATAACATGTTAACGAAACCTTACATATGTAATATTCTACAACTCATCACTTATGTTTGTAATATTTATCAAATCTCACTTATATTTGGAATTTTCTCTTCAAAATATTTACCCAAAATTCTCCTAATGTGGCGACTACTGGTATTACATTAAAAAAAAAAATTCATTAGTTTCCATTACACTCGGCAATTTCTTTCCAAATTCAAAACATTTACCCAAAAATCTCTCAATATAGTTTGGCTCATATCAGAGGTTTTGCGTGGCCCTAAATTAAATTTTCGGATTCCTCATCAACGATTTTCCTCTCAAAACAAGATTCTTTGTGTAGGTAAGAGGAGTGTTTATTTTTTAGGAATTTAATTTATGTTTTCAGTATGTTTTTTATATTCTCGTGTTCGAATACCTTCAAAGTGTTCTTATTTACTGCAGAGTTTTGCCTTCTTGTTTTAAAACACTTTTCAATGGAAAAAAATTTGTTCTACATCTGTTTCCTTAGAAATCGGAGGCAATACTCTCCATTCCCGATTTTTTTTTTCACAAAAACTTCTATTACAGTTTAGATAATGGCAAACCTTTATGAAATCCCCAAATGATTGAAGTAGAGGAGCAAGATCAAACCTAGTTTCTTTGTGAATGTTAGAGAAGATTATCTTTTAAATTATCGAATAGAGTTTAGAGTTTAAGGCCCTACTGCGATTCATGTTCTTGCTAATTTGTTTAAACTTCAAACTCTTACTTCACAATCACCTTATCTAGAAATTTAAGAAGGTATATTCTGAAATATATTTTATATTTTGGTTGCAATTCATGTACTTGTTCTTTTAATAATTTACTCAATACCTTTGTCTTATATTAGAGTTTAGATAATGGCAAACCTTTCTTAAATCCTCAAACGATTATCTTTTAAGAAGGTATTCTGGTATATATTTATATTATGGTTAGAGAAGATTATCTTATAAATTCTCGTATAGAGTTTACGGTCTGAGTATGGTTCATGTTCTTGCTCTTCTGTTTAAACTTCAAACCCTTACCTCTTGCAATTCACGTTCATGTTCTTTTGATAATTTACTCAATACCTCTGTGTGTGGCATAAGTTGGAATTATTTTAGGATTATGTATTTGTGGTTGCTAGTTTTATTAGAATTTAATTTATGTATTCATTTTTTTTATATTTTCTTTTTCGATTGCCTATAATGTGTTGTTCATCCCCAATTAAGGTGTGCATTCAACTATATTATTGTTTATTTACTTAGATTTAATTTTTGTTTTCTGAATTTGACTGCCTATAAGGTATTGTACATCTTCAATTAAGCTTTGTATTATAATATATTCTTGTATGTATTCACTATTTTGTTATTGTTCTGAAAATAAATGCGTTGTTGCATCCTATAAAATATGTTGATTTTAGTGAGGAAAAATTATTAGAACAAAAGTAACTTCTCGACGACTGGTACATTTGCTACTGAGTCATGTACAACGGAGAGCCCAACAACCTATACTAGCTTCTGATAGTGACGATAGTAGTGACTCTGAGACATCAACTCATGATAATGCTATAAAGAGAAAAAAAATGTGCAACAACAAGCAACACTATATCATCATAGAAAAGTAAGTAGTCAATTGATCAACTAGGTAGTTGGTTCCACTTTACCTTGGCCTTATAACTCTTTATAGTGTAAAATTTCTTAGGATAAAACAAATCGGAAGACAAAGAAGCTGAAGGGGAAGGACACCATTTATGTCAATAGTGACGATATTGAATATGACGATGAGGTTAGTTGGATTTTTTAAATTTTTTAGTAATCTAGTTTAATAAACGATTTACGAATTTATTAAATACACTTGATTATAATTATTTAAAATATATTATGGATTATAACCTGCATGATGCTTTTATTACATTAGTTATTTAGGTTAATAATAGAATGCATGTTTTCGAACTGCTTTATGACTTACTACAGGGTAAAATTACTCAGGATGAAGAAAGTCGGTAGAAAAGAAAATTGAAGAAGAAATAAAAGATTTATGATAATAGTAATCATGAAGACAATGAACCTTCAAGTGATGAAGATGACATTGAAGTTAGTCCTTTGATTTTGCAATAGACATACGAATTTAATTTATATTCTATTCTTTTGTGTATTTAAAATATGTACTGGTACATAAACTAAATGCAAGTTAGATTTTTGGAATTTTTTAGCTATCTAATATTGTAAATGTTTTTACGAATTTATTATATATACTTGATTATATTTATTTAAAATATATTCTTGAATATAAACTACATGATGCTTTTATTACTTTAGTTATTTGGGTGAATAATATAATGCATGTTTTCAAACTGCTGTATGACTTACTACAAGGTGAAATTACTAAGGATGAAGAAAGTCGGAAGAAAAGAAAATTCAAGGGGAAACAAAAGATTTATGATAGTAGTGATGATAATAGTGATGATGAAGACAATGAACCTTCAAGTGAAGAAGATGACATTGAGGTTAGTCATTTGATTTTGCAACAAACATACGAATTTACAATATATTTAATTTTTTGGGTATTCAAAATATGTAATGGTATATAAACTAAATACTGCTTTCATATCTTTGTTAGTATTGGGATATATGTATTTTATACTAATTCTTGTCATAAACATGATAAAGACTTGATTGTGCCACGAAAAGATTGACAAAAAATACTCAAAAGGTCAACTGTTGGTCAAGAGTTATGAGTATAAACACATTGAGGGATGTGCTAAAGGGTGAAGATCTTGAAGAGATTAGACGCGGATGTTTTGGGCACCTTCTTGTCATGTCAGTTAATAACTTCGTCGCACAACTTATGTGACATCTTGCACTTTGTCAATGCAATGATGGTGGCGATCGGATACTACTTCTAAATGATAGTGCAATCACAACAATAGGTTCACCCTTAACACCATTGAATACATTGTTTAAGGACTCCAAAATGTTTGATGTCTTCAAATTGTATCTACTATATGTCCCATAACATCGTGCCCACTTTTCAACACCAATCTCTTCAAGGTACAATCATGCAGCGGGATTAATTTCTCCCAAACTGTGCATTAGTCGATTAAAATTTTCTTTTCGATAAGATCGAGAACACAGATTGAAAAAACTAATGACATAGATATCATGAAATTGAGTCCTCAAGTTTTTATCTAAATGATACACGCAAAAATTATGGAATGCATCTGGATATACTATCTCTACTGCTTTTTGGATGCTGGAATGGCGATCGGATACAATAACAAGCTTATCATACTAACATATTGACTTGCGAAGGTTACGTAAAAACCACTCATATAATTCGTCATTCTCTGAGTCTACAAGCACCATTGCTATAGGGAATATGTTATGTGAGACGTCTAATGTGCATGCTATCTGTAACTATAAATGGGAGACAGTAGTCTCTAATATTATAGACTAAGTTTAGATACCACAATACGTCCTTATCATTATTCAATTCCATTATTGGTATCATTATTCAATTCCATTATTGGATTCGATGTGGAGATTGAATTAATCTTAACATAAATTCGCTAATATAACATCAGGTCAATACTAAGATCATCAATTAATGTGTGAATCAAATGTTGAAAAGAAGAATTTCATCAACAAGCACCCCATACATACGGTGATTTTCATACGTGTTCATCTCTGACCAATACCTACCCATAATCACAAATATAGAAATCTTTGACATGATTGAACCTGTGAATATATGATATCAGTACGATATGACCTTTTTGTGCATGTCAAAATATATTACAAAATATATGTCAAATGCTTAGAAATATAACAAGAGAAGTATGTACAAAAACCATATGGACAATAACATAATTTAAATACCCAAATTGTATAATTTTAACAATTAAAAAACTATCCAATGTCAAAATTATATATGAAACGTTTACATTCCACATACAAAACTATGCCATCAACGTAGAAAAAATTACATATATATGACATTTCCCTTAGGGACACGAATATAAATTATATACCGGATATAAATTAGATAAACATCATTGTATTATCGGCTATTCGATAATTAATTTAATATCTCGTCTCGTAATTAGAACTCATTCTCATTATTGTATTATCCAATTTACAATTGAAATATTTGTGTTTAAATTCTTAGTAGTCAGTAGATTTGAATTCGACTCCTTAAAGTACAAAATTATGCCGTGAGTCCTTAAACTTTGAAATAATTACAAAATTTGCCCAATTTAGAAAAATAACCCTTTTTGGGTTGTAATCTGTTTCTAAGGCTACAATATGATTTATGATCATATAATTAGCCTTAGTTTAAAATTTGAAACCATTCCGAGCTACAACGAAGCTATAACGGCTTAAACTCGAAAAGTCGAGAAAAATCTGATAGGCTAAATGCGACGCAAGTGCACGTGCCGACAAGTAGTAAAGTAGACAAAGAGTCCGTGTATCGATCCCACGAGGACTGTTGTTGATTACCGAATTAATAAATCACAATCACTATTTGAAAGAATGATAATTTGGAATATTGCAAGAAAAATAACAAAAACGCAGAAAATAAATGAAATGTAATTCAATACTAAAAACGTCTAAGGCTTACAATTTCACCTAATCATATCATGATCATTGCTAATCATATTCAATCGATATTTCTTTGCCTTTGAAGATGATAATTCACGAAATCGATCATCTATTTCTCTCGAACATAAACGATCCTAGATTTTATAATTTAATCTCGTCTCTCGATTCTCCAATTAAAATTATAAAACCCACATTAATTCTGAGAATTCATGTGTCACACAATCCTGATTACTATCTCTAGCCAATCTATATAATTGTGTTATTTAATCACTCAATCCTAGTTTCAATCTCATATCTCGAATTTTGAAAGGAACACACAATATCAATCACAAGTTGCGCAGGCTTATGATGGCATTAAGAACATGATTAAATAATCAACAAATTATGCAGAGAAACATCGATTACATTAAAGGAAAAGCAAACAATTCAATCCATGATTGGTTACATTGTAGCCCTAAACAAAATAACTTAGTTCATAATGAAATTGAAATAAACAACCATAATTAATCTGTTCATAATGAAAGTAAGAGAAGAAATTAGATCAAACGATGTTGACGACGTCGAACGAGTCCGTTTCGGGCACGCGATCCTTCGCCGTCTTCGCCGAATCTTCAATCTTCCTCTTTTTCTCTCAAAAATCTCAGAGAATTCGTGTATGGTCGGGTCTGTGGTGTTTTGGAGGTGATTTGGCTTTTATATGATGTGTTTTAGATAACAAAATAGCAAAAAAGCGCGTCTCGGAGGCGCTGAATTTTGGGCGCTGCGGCGCTGGGATATCCAGCACAAGCCTAGAAATCTGGGCAGAACGCCGCAACATCTGGGCAGAATAGTGCCGCGGCGCTAGTTTTGGGCGCCGCGGCGCTATAGCATATCCGGGCGCGTGCTGATTTTCAAAACTGCATATCTCTCTCATTTCTTGTCCAAATAATGTAATACGCCGTTGGGAAGCTCTTTCGATGAATTGTAACTTGGTATGCAATTTTCTTCAATAAACCTTCAGAAATCTTCACGAAAATCTGCCTCAAAGACGCATGTGTATTTGCCTTAGCTTGAATTGCTCCAACTTTGCTTGTTTTCACCCCATTCCAATTTTACCTTATTTTTCACTTGAAATAGAATACCTCTTATTAATTTTTATGACTAGAAATTAATGTGTGAATTATTAAAATATTTTATTTACTAATTTTATAAAATGAAAATAAAAATGGATAATTTACACTAAATGCATTTACTAAACAATTCTAACCTATTAATTGAAAATGCAATCAAATTGGACTCAAATATATACGAAACGAACCTAAAAAATGATGGAATTATGCAATAAATGCGGAATGCATCACACCCTCACACTTATCTTTTGCTCGCCTCGAGCAAAACCTAAATACAAACATAATGAACGAATATCCTACCAATCAAGCTACGTAAACGAGTCGGGTTTCAAAGAATCAATATCAATAAAAATGCATACAAGAGCTCAAACAGTCATGCTGAGTTCAGTGTCATCCTATCATGCACAGTTACGTCTCCTAGCCTAGTCATGCATTCTCTCACTTTCGCCTTCTCGGGTGTGTGTGCAATTTTCATCAATCATTCTCAAGTGTCGGCCCCGAATAGATTAAAGCAAACATAAGACATAATGATTTAGATTGTGATTGTTGTCTTCATCGCCCCATAGGCTAGCTATCATATCTCTCTCCACTAATGTAGATACCTTGCATGTTTTAGAGTCGGTAGGACTTCTAAAGCTTGTAGTGCTAGGCCTTGGCTAAGGACATTCGAAACTTTGGTTTGGTGGCTCACTTACCTAAGCACATTGACTACTAAACATTGTCACCGACTTCCTTGTTGCCCTCTCTTAATGACACTTTTTGTTGCCTTTGCTCCGTCACTAGAACCGTGTTAAGAACTACACTTGGCCAATTTTTATCTTTTTTTTTTGTGGCCAAGTGCTTATAAACTGTTTGGTTCTAAAGACGGCTGAGTTGACATGTCCTATACTCATTTTATTGCATTTTTAGTATCAATGTGCTCAAGTAATTGGTTTTGATATGGTCTTTCTTTAAGGCTGGTTAAGGTCATTAAAGAACGGTTTTAAATCAAGAAGGCTCAAAGGGGAAGGCTCAAACGATCCAAAAATGGCCTACGTCATTCTCTTTAACACGCTTCACCTAGGATTTCGCTTTGAGAGAGATTTCAAACTAGTTCTAGGATAATGTGTTTGCTAAATTTTTTTTTTCAAGAATTAACTGAGAATTTCATGACTACGGTGCTCAATGTGTGAGAGTTTAAGAGTGAGATAAGCAATTCCAAACCATTTGATTTCACTAATACACATTATTCAAACACATAATTCAAACAATAACATGTAAGAAGCTAAGCATACACGACATAACATGTTCAACTAATCTACCCAACTCAATCTACTTGACTCGATTTAGTAAAGCAACGTTCCTAAAATGTAATGTGTGAATGCAACACTAATATGAATGCAAAAAACATGAACAAATGCATGAAATAAACCTAAAAGAATAATGTATTTCTACACCCACACTTAAGATTTTACAATATAAATAGGTAAGGATAGAGATACTCCCTCGATGGGTACCGCCCATCAATCGATCGCAGTGGGGCACCGTCCATTCGGACGACGCCCTTTAGTTGTTGTTGAGATGTCGATGTTGCTGCGCCTCCTCCTCTTCAGCTTCTCTGTCACAGCTGTGACTTTCTCCTTGATTATATGCTTGAAGTTCTCATGTTTCTGCCCCTTCTTCTTCTTTCTTGTTACTGCCGGAGTAGCGGGGGCCGGTGGACTAAATACTGCTCCAATGTAAAACACCTCGTTCTTATCGGTGTGCTCCATAGCTTTGAAGACCTTGAAGGTCTCTTCTTCGCCTTGCACTCGCAGATTTAATTCTCCTCTTAGGACGTCTACAAGAGCACGTCCCGTGGCTAAGAAGGGGTGTCCTAAGATGATAGGGACGTTGGCGTCTTCTTGCATGTCGAGTACCACAAAATCAATGGGAAAAATAAATTTCCTCACCCTTATTAGCACGTCCTCGATAATTCTCCTTGGGTGCTTGATCGTCCTGTCCGCAATCTGGAGAGCGATAGTGGTGGGCTATAACTCTCCCAATCTCAGCCTCTTGTATATTGAGAGAGGCATCAGATTTATGCTTGCTCTTAAATCGCACAACGCCTTCTCGAATACCGTGTCGCCGAATGCGCACGGTACGGTAAAGGACCCCGGGTCCTTGAGCTTTGGCGGAAGCTTTCTCTGAATCACTGCGCTGCACTCCTCAGTTAGTGCAACGGTTTCATACTCCTCTAGCTTCCTCTTCTTCGATAGGATCTCCTTTAAGAACTTGGCATAGCTCGGCATATTCTCTAATGCCTCGGCAAAGGGGATGTTGATGTGAAGCTTTCTGAAAACATCCAAGAACTTCATAAACTGCTTCTCGAGCTTGCCTTGTTTCAATCTCTGTGGAAAAGGGACTCTCGGCGGTGGTGGCTTTTCAGGAGTTGGCTCGGTTGCTACTTTTTCAAACACCTTCTCTACCGCAGTTTCTTCAGTTTCTTGCGGTCTTGGTGTTGCAACCTCTGAGACCTCTCTCTCTTTCAGCTTCTTCCCACTTCTCAGACTGATGGCATGACACTGCTCCTTAGGATTAACTTCCGTGTCGCTCGGCAGTGCTCCCTGTGGTCTAGCATTCTGAGCCATTACGAGTTGACTGATCTGCGCTTCAAGGTTTCTGATTGGTACTGATTGGTTTTGAAGCGTAGTTTTTGTCTCATCCATGAATTTGGTTGTGCACATCCATTTTCCCAAGTAGATCCTCCAAGTGGCTTGCCTTGTCTTGCGGAAGAGGTGCTTGCTGGACCAGTGTATTCTGATTGTTCCTACACGAGAAGTTTGGGTGATTTTGCCAACTATGGTTGAAAGAATTGCCGTACCCATTGTTGCTGTTGTTTCCCACGTAGTTTGCTTGCTCGCACGGCTCGCTCGCAAGAGGATTGCCCACTTGACATGCCTCGCTCGGGTGATGTCCATGGCACCATTGACATGAGGCGATAGCGTGTACCCCCAGTTGTGCTCCTTGTAGTTGGCAGGTGAGAGTAGCAACTTGTTCACTCAACACTCTGATAGCGTCTCCGTCAGCTATGGCTACCTGCCGTCTCATTATTGTCGTCTCAGAACCTCCACATTCACTATTCATAGCCATGGTCTCAAGGAGGTTAAAAGAAGCCTCCGCAGTTTGATTCATAAATGACCCGTTTGCCGCTGCATTCACCAAGTTCTTGGTGGCTGGTGTAAGTCCCATGTAGAATGTTTGCAGCTGCATCCATCTTGGCAACCCATGCTGTGGGCATTGTCGGAGAAGCTCCTTGAATCTGTACCATGCTTCGTAAAGCGTTTCTCCATCATACTGCGCAAAAGCAATGATCTCGTTGCGTAGTTTAGCTTGCTTCTCCAAGGGGAAGAACTTAGACAAGAACTTCTGGCATAGCTCGGGCCACGTGGTGATGGAGTTGGCCGGTAATGAGTTTAGCCAACTCTTCGCAGCGTCTCTCAGTGAGAATGGGAATAGGATGAGGCGAATCGCATCTTCAGGGACACCATTATATTTGAAGGTGTCACACAACTCCATGAAGTTTGAGATATGGTCCTTCGGGTTTTTTGTAGGTGACCCGCCAAATTGGGTTGTCTTCACCATCTGAAGTATTCCAGCCTTTATCTCGAAGTTGTTAGCGGTGATGGTGGGCTTGCGGATCGCCGAGTGAATACCTCCAACTGTGGGCTGCATGTAATCCATCAATGTTTGCCCCTCATTCTGTGCAGCTGGGGCCGATGCTATTTTGTGTGCCTCCGCCATTAGAGTTGTATAGGTGATGAAGGCGGAGGTGTCAAAATGTTGTTCAGGTGCGGGCTCAGGAGGCCTTGCGGCTGCCTCGCGAGCTTCTTTGCGAAGTCGCCTTGCGGCCTTTTCGATCTCTCTGTCAAACGGGAAGAGATCTGCACCGCCCAACCTTCGCATATACCTACACCACACAAGTAACAAAAATTAAATAAATAAAAAAAATAGAAATTTCAATCTAGTGACTCGATTATTCGTTCGATATCAACGCTAGTCCCCGGCAACGGCGCCAAAAACTTGATAGGCTAAATGCGACGCAAGTGCACGTGTCGACAAGTAGTAAAGTGGACAAAGAGTCCGTATATCGATCCCACAAGGACTGTTGTTGATTACCGAATTAATAAATCACAATCACTATTTGAAAGAATGATAATTTGGAATATTGCAAGAAAAATAACAAAAACGCAGAAAATAAATGAAATGTAATTCAATACTAAAAATGTTTAAGGCATACAATTTCACCTAATCATATCATGATCATTGCTAATCCTATTCAATCGATATTTCTTTGCCTTTGAAGATGACAATTCACGAAATCGATCATCTATTTCTCTCGAACATAAATGATCCTAGATTTTATAATTTAACCCCGTCTCTCGATTCTCCAATTAAAATTATAAAACCCGCATTAATTCTGAGAATTCATATGTCACACAATCCTTATTACTATCTCTAGCCAATCTATATAATTGTGTTATTTAATCACTCAATCCTAGTTTTAATCTCATCTCTCGAATTTTGAAAGGAACACACAATATCAATCACAAGTTGCGCAGGCTTATGATGGCATTAAGAACATGATTAAACAATCAACAAATTATGCAGAGAAACATTGATTGCATTAAAGGAAAAGCAAACAATTCAATCCATGATTGGTTACATTGTAGCCCAAAACAAAATAATTTAGTTCATAATGAAATTGAAATAAACAACCATAATTAATCTGTTCATAATGAAAGCAAGAGAAGAAATTAGATCAAATGATGTTGACGACGTCGAACGAGTCCGTTTCGGGCACGCGATCCTTCGCTGTCTTCGCCGAATCTTCAATCTTCATCTTTTTCTCTCAAAAATCTCAGAGAATTCATGTATGGTCGGGTCTGTGGTATTTTGGGGGTGATTTGGCTTTTATATGATGTGTTTTAGGTCACAAAATAGCAAAAACGCGTGTCTTGGATCGGGCTGTCGCTACACAGGCGCCGCGGCGTTGAATTTTGGGCGCCGCGGTGCTGGGATATCTAGCACAAGCCTAGAAATCTGGGCAGAACGCAGCAACATCTGGGCAGAATAGTGCCGCGGCGCTAGTTTTGGGCGCCGCGGCGCTATAGCGTATCCGGGCGCGCACTGATTTTCAAAACTGCATATCTCTCTCATTTCTTGGCCAAATCGCGCATGTAATACGCCGTTGGAAAGCTCTTTCGATGAACTGTAACTTGGTATGCAATTTTCTTCAATAAACCTTCAGAAATCTTCACGAAAATCTGCCTCAAAGATGCATGTGCATTTGCCTTAGCTTGAATTGCTCCAACTTTGCTTGTTTTCACCCCATTCCAATTTTACCTTATTTTTTCACCTGAAATAGAACACCTCTTATTAATTATTATGACTAGAAATTAATATGTGAATTATTAAAATATTTTATTTACTAATTTTATAAAATGAAATAAAAATGGAAAATTTACACTAAATGCATTTTCTAAACAATTCTGACCTATTAATTGAAAATGCAATCAAATTGGACTCAAATATATACGAAACGAACCTAAAAAATGATGGAATTATGCAATAAATACTGAATGCACCACAAATCGTATAAACACGGTTAAAGAATAGAACGAGCTTAGAATGACCACTATTAAATTAAAGTTGACTTCTAAATTGTATTTTTAGAAGTTATTTGTGACATAGAAAGGTCTCGTAAAGTATCGGCTTAAAAAGAAATCGAATCAGGTCAAAACCGTGAACGGTAGACCAAGAAGGGGCATTTTAGTCATTACGTGCAAGAACGGGCCTCGGGAATTATTTTCGACACCCTAAGCCAGCCAAAAACCGTCCACTACAGCCACCAAGTGGGCCTAGCCCATAAAAAATTAATCCAAGGCCCAAAACCAGAGCCAAAACCGTGGACCCTAGTGGTTTTAGGAATTTTTATTCCAACCTTAACATTTAATTGGAAAAGTGATGACTAATGAAATAAATCGATGAATTTTGTTTTGATGGTTGGTTTGAACCAACCAATCAGAGGTTGGACAATCAAGCCACTAACAAGAGTGTAACGACCCAAAGCTTACGCGTATAAAGTAATGTATCACCGTATAAGATATAGATAAATTAGAATTTTACAAGTCCCAAAAATACAGTAGAATTTGAATTTTTAACATAATGACATAAAGATACATCTAAATGCCTAACACGGGTTACATCCGTGATCACACGACCATCAAAAGAGTTTACATGTGGATTTTGAAAAATAAGAACATCAACTCTCAAAATAGTTCCTAACGGCTAGCCAACGGTATACTCTAT
This sequence comes from Boehmeria nivea var. tenacissima, assembly GCA_018132145.1. Classification (NCBI taxonomy): domain Eukaryota; kingdom Viridiplantae; phylum Streptophyta; class Magnoliopsida; order Rosales; family Urticaceae; genus Boehmeria; species Boehmeria nivea. Next base: position 2,388,758 of record CM030879.1, read on the forward strand.
GCTCCCACGGTCGGTCCCGTATACACTCGCCGTCATCCTTCCTTGTCGCCTAGCTTTCCAATTTCCCCTTCAACTTACCTGTAACACGAGCACACTAGTGAGCTAATAGCCCAATAAGTAGATTAAAGATGTATAATATTTTACATCAAGACTTATTTAAATATTTGCCCATGGAATTCATCACTGAGTTAAAATAAGTATATTCTCCTCTAAATCGAGTCACCAGCGGCTCGATAATGACTCTACCTCAATACCATCCATTGTTGGATTCATCACAATACTCTTGAACTCAATCTGCTTGATTGAGTTGCGTGTGCACACGACTTTCAAGTTTAAAAAATCCTTACTAACTTTTATTTGGTCCCCTTAAATTATACCAGAAGGTCGTCCATCGACCTCCACGAGGTCCCTCGGGTCGTTCTGAAATCTATCTTGGCTGATGACTCTTTAGGCTATTTTGGAACCAAATCATGATCGCGGCCCCGTCGGGCCCTACCCAAATGGTTAAACTATTCACATAGAGGAAAGTCATCTGTCGACCTCCCCAAGGCCTCTTGGGCCGTCCTAAAACGTGGCTAGTGGCCTCGTCGAACTATTTCAGAACCGAACGTGACTTGTGGCCCCGTTGGGCCCTACCCGTATACATACGGTGATCTCACTCCCCTTGGCCTTATTAGAGTCTCTCTTTGACCTGCAATAAAGTCTCAACAACAATAATAGATATAATTTTATGTCTGTGGTCCCATACCCACAGACAAGAGACACATATACACATTCACACAATACCGAGAAGACATTTAGAATCGCAACCCCATAATTTCGAATTAAAAGACAAGGTATAAGCACGTGAGCCCATACTCACGCACATAGTAAGCTAACATCATAAATAAACATTCACAAGATCACAATAGGAACAAACAATCAAACAAGTTAATGCCTACTTGTGTTACAGAGGAGATCCACTTACTTGAGGTCCTACGCTCCTTGCTTCGGTCCGCTGAATACTTTCCTTAGGGATGTCCCTTCTCGTGCTTTGTGTGAGATATTTCTGTCCCACACGAGTATTAAAAGGTCAACGCCAAGGTTTACCAATAATTATTGAAGAGGAAAGAACTTGAGGTTTATGGACTCAAAGAATCTGACTCTAGATAGCGGGACGACTAATAGTTCATCGAGAAAACCTTTGTAAGGGTATTTTCGTCCCAAGTGTTGTCATTTTATCCTTAACCCTCAATCCCAGCTAACGATTGTGTCATTTGATTTGTTTAGGTGAAGATCGAGATCTTAGACATACATGGACAATGAATAAATCATGAAATGTGCCTTGGCTTCGATCCGAAAATCCAACAGAGTTTCCCTTGTTTTTTTAGATATATCGGCCGAAGCCTTCACCTAATTCAATCCAGCACCGAACTAATTTTGGTCACAGTCCATCACAACAACAACGAGAATAATTCAATACAATATCAAATACATTTCAAAATATCATAATAACAATAATTCTTGAGCCTCAAAGGCTTATCACATAACATTTTTCTCAAAGATTTCATCAATATCAAAACTCAAGTCAACATATCATTTTACGACAAGAACATGATTTCGGCCACTCGGTTATACCTTTAGTAAACGAAGGTGAGGGGTCGTGTATCTGTAAGTGCTTCGGTGGCGATCTTGCACAATTTTGACATAACAGAAGGATCGTATCAAGTTTCGAATTTAAATGAAACACGATGTGAAACACTCATAATTGTGTCTCGAATCGATAACTTATTTTAGGCTTAAACGGACAAGTTTACAAAATACAAATCCAATAAAAATTAGATTATAAAGTTTGCGCAAGATCCGAACCTCAAGGTCACAAAATCTTCCTTTAGAAAATTCTTTTCAAAAGTTTCTTAATTTGAAAGTTCAAACTCACATACAATCGCTTCATTAAGCAATTTACTCAAGTTCGTACATTCACAATTCCCACAAAAATCTTTTCCAAAACAATAATATTACCCAAAAACACTAATCTTTGGGGGTATAAATTTCACCATTAAAGGAATAAGACCAACCAATGTTTATTTCATAAATTTGAACAACCACACGACAAATAACTGTTAAGTTAAAAACTCACACTGTCTCAAATCAATTCCAACACGATTGACCAAAATAACGCACCAAGCGGCAGAAATTAACAACTTTATACAATGTCGACATACTCGAAAATAGATCACATTAAACACGATCACAAAACATTAATCAATTTTACCCACAATAATATAACCAACATACTCAAGCTAATTTTATTCACACACCATAATATAACACCGATTCTGACACAACGATTCACCTAAATCAAGCAGCAGACAAGCAAGATTTTTGCTCAAAACTTATCAACGAATATCAAGCGACGCACAATCACTAGAAAAGGACACGAGGCTCACCGAATCGAGTAAGAATAACTCAAGGAGATGCACTATGGCTCGGAGGCAAGCCCGATAAAGCGCAAGAGAGGTTGGCTAGCACCGTGCGACGGCGGCTGGAGCTGTAGTGGCTGGTGACGGGAGGAGCTCGCACGAAGGAGCTCGGGCTAGAGCAGCGTCGGCTGAGCACGCACGGGCTGGGCGAGAGGGAGAGGAGTGCACGGGGGCGAGGCGCGAAGGAGGCAGCACCGGTGAGGGCCGGGCAAGCTTGAGCTGAGCGAAGTCGGGGGACTTGGGGGCTGTGCGGTAGGGCTGTGCATTGGCGCGGTGGGAGAGAGCAGCGTCGGCTGAGCGCACGGGGGCTAGGCGGGGGTCGGAGCTGGGCGGCCTCGGGCTGAGCGGCTGGACTCAGGAGAAAGAGGAAGAGGCGCGCAAGGGCCCTGGGCTTCGCGCCGACGGGGGCTGGGAGCAGCACACGGGCTGCGCCCATGAGGCAACATTGGCGGGGCTCGGGGATGCACGTACGCAGACGGGGCTGGGACTGGGGGCTGGGCGAGAAACACGGCAGAGAGAGAGAGAGAAGAGGAAGAAAATTTTGAGAGGGAGGGGGATTGCTTTGGTCGGCTGAGAACGGAAATAAGGGGAGAAAGAGATAAAGCCCTAGTGGGCTTGGGCTCATTTTGGGCCAAAATGGCCAAAAATTTAACAAACGAAAATGATAAAAAAAAATTTCCCTGAAATATTAAAATTGCACACGTAATTTGGACACCGAGACTTAGGAATTTTAATATCATTCCCGGATAAAAAATAAATTCCGCAAGGGCTTCTCCTCATAAGTAGCTTTAGGATCGATATCTAGGACCTCATGACACAGAACGTGACTAGGATCAGACACATACTTTCTTAGCATAGAGACATGACATATGTTTTGAACTGAGGCCAAGTTAGGCGGTAGGGCCAAACGATATGCAACCTTACCTACCTTATCCAGGATTTTGAAAGGTCTTATATACCAAGGGCTAACGCTATATCTCTGAATTATATTTCTAAAACAACACCACTTCGTGAATTTTAGATTTCCAAAACGACACAAGTCTATGAAATTTTCCTAGTGCCAAAATACTCGAAATACCAAGTCCATGACAGCCACGAACACAATAAAAATTCCAACTCATAATAATGCATCAAAAGAATTAATGCACTTGCCGCGATATTTTAAGCGAAAATTCAAATGGGGATTTAAATTCTCGCTCACTAACCTACCAACAGCTTACTAAAATCCGCGCAACCACAATCCACAAAAAGGAAATTTTTCAATGCTAATCTTTATAATTATAAATTTCAAAATTATGGAAATAGTCTAACAAAAACAAGGCACCAATTCAACACGACCAACAAAATTGAGAAACTAGCAACACACTAAAAATTATAGCCTCGCGAATCAAAATATACAAAAGTCCACCAAGCATTTCCAATACAAGCATAAATTTATCGTCTGAGTTTAACTCGAGTTCGAGGTTCACTAAACGTAAGCGGCAGCAAGCTTGGCGTAAGGAGCAACGCGGCTACTATAACGGTGTCATGGACTGGGCTCACGTGAATCGAGGTCGCACAATAGAGATGCGACGTGGAGAAATTTTCTGGGGTTTTGCGCTATGCGGTGAGGCAGGAAACAAGCAGATCGGGGTCTAGGAGTTGGGCCAGCGCGAAGAGGAGGCGGCTGCACGAAAGGAAAACTCGGGGGCTCGGGCTCGCAACTCGGACGGAGGCTAGGCGACGCTCGAGATGCGTAGAGTTAGGGGCTCGGCGAAGCTCAGATGGAGCTCGGAAGGGCTGCGCGAGGGGATGCGCATGTGGCTAGCTGTGTGCGGGTCGCCGAAGCCAGGCGGAGCGACGTACGCGGGAGGCAGAATTGGCATAGGGCTGGGCCGGCGGTTGGGTACACTGCGGCAATAAGGAGAAGGAGAGGGTGTAAGAGATTGAGAGAGTGGGGAATAAGAGAGATTAGAAGGGGATGGGCTATTTGTGTCGGCTGCGTGGGGAAAGGAAAGAAAGAGATAAAGCCTTAGTGGGCTTGTGCTCAATTGGGCTAAAGTGTCAAAAAATTTGACAATAAAAATTTGTATAATTTTTCCATGAAATTTCAAATTGTACAAGCAATTGAACAACGAGATTTAGGAATTTTAATATCACTCTCAGTAAATAAAAAATAAAAATTCAATTCCTAACACGTTCAATAACTCGAAAATGCAAAAATAAGTGGCTGTAGGATCGATTCCTAACACGTTGAATTCATGAAGGCTTCTACTTGTAAGTGGCTTTAGGATCGATATCTAGGACCTCATGACGTAGAACGTGACTACGATTGGGCACATATTTTTTCAGCATAAAGACATGGAATACGTTACGGACAGAGGCCCAGTTACGTGGTAGGTTCCGAACAATAAGCAACCTACCCCATCTTATCCAGAATTTCGAAAGGTCCTATGTACCGAGGGCTAATCTTGCCCTTTTTTGCAAACCGCATGACCCCTTTCATGGGTGCTATCTTCATAAACACATGATCGCCAACCTCAAACTGCAAAGGTTGGCATTGTATATAGCTCTTCTGCCTACTCTGAGCGATCTTCATGCGACTCCGAATCTTCTCAATAGCTAAAGAGGTGAGATCCACAAGTTCAGGGCCTAGAAATTTCCTCTCTCCAACTTCATGCCAATGGAGAGGAGAACGACACTTACGGTCACAAAGAGCCTTGTACGGACCCCTTTCATGGGTGCTTGATAATTGTTGCTGTAAGCAAACTCGATTAAAGGCAAGTACGTGCTCTACGAGCCCTGAAAGAACAAGATACAAGCACGAAGCACGTCTTTGAGTGTTTGATTGGTATGCTCTGTCTGTGGATGGAATGCTGTGTTAAATTTCAACTGGGTTCCCATGGCTAGATGTAAGCTTTTCTAAAATGTAGAAGTGAACTTAATATCTCTATCAGAAACTAGAGATACAGGCACTTCGTGAAGCCTTACGATCTCTTGAATATAAATATCTGCCAATCTGTCCATGGAATACGTCTTCCGTACCGGTAGGAAATATGCTAACTTTTTGAGCCTATCTACGATCACCCAAATGGTATCGTGCCCCTTACTCATCTTAGGTAGACTGCTCATAGTCCATAGACACATATTCCCATTTCCACTCAGGGATATCAAGTGGTTGGAGCAACCCAGCGAGATTTTGATATTCAGCTTTCACTTGTTGATGGGTGAGACACTTCCCTACGAACTCCACCACGTCTCTCTTTAGGCCTGCCCACCAATAGTATTCCTTCAAGTCGTGATACATCTTGGTGGCACTAGGATGTACCGCATAAGGAGCTGTGTGGGCTTCTTTAAGGATTTGATACCTTAGGTCTTCATCGTCTGGTATGCACAGCCTTCCGTTCAAGCGAAGAGCACCGTCCTCCGCTATTTGGAAGTCCTTCATTCGTTCCTTGACAATTTCATGCCGAATTTCCTCTAAGTGTAGATCGGAACATTGTCCCTCCTTGATTTGGTCATATAAAATGGGTTGGACGATGAGAGTTGAGAGGTTGCCTACTATGATCTCCAAACACACATCTTTGATCTCATTTCCTAACTCTGAGGGCATTCGCTTACAGCAACATGAATGTTTCCGTTCTTTTTCGGCTTAGAGCGTCCGCTACCTTATTAACTTTCCCAGGATAATAATGAATATGACAACCATAATCCTTAACGAGATCTAGCCACCTGCCTTGGCGTATACAAAGGTCTCTTTGGGTGAAGATGTACTTCAGACTCTTGTAGTCTGTAAAGATGTCGCAGTGAATCCCATAGAGGTAATGTCTCTATATCTTCAGTGCGAACGCAATCGCCACCAATTCCAAGTCGTTGCTAAGGTAGCGGGTCTCAAAATCTTTGAGGTGCCTCGATACGTAAGCTATCACTTTCCCGTATTGCTTCAACACCGCTCCCAATCCAGGTTCAAGGCATCACAATATAGCGCACACCCAGTGGTTTCCGTGGAAATTGTCAAGACTAGGGCCGCTATGAGATGCCTCTTGAGCTCTTGAAAGCTCTCTTTGCATGCCGGAGTCTAGGAAAACTTGGTTTTCTTCCTCGTTAGATGGGTCAAAGGTAAGGAGAGCTTTATAAATTCCCTCAACTAAACGTCTATAGTACCCGGCTAGGCCCAAGAAACTACGAACTTTTGTAACCGTCGTGGGCTGTTTCGATGAACTCACTGCTTCGATCTTAGACAGATCCACGAAATCCCCTATTTAGAGACCATATAGCCTAGAAATGAGACCTATTCTAGCCAGAACTCGTACTTCTCTAACTTTGCGTATATTTTTTTCTCAGCTAGCCTCTGGAGAACGGCTCTTAAGTGCTCCTCATGCTCCTCCTTTGTCTTCGAATAGACGTGAATATTATCGATTAAGATTATGAAAAACTTGTCGAGATAGTCTTGGAAGACGCGGTTCATCAGATCCATGAATTCTGCCGGGGCATTAGTGAGTCCAAAAGACATAACCAAGAACTCATAATGACCGTAGCGAGTGTGACATGCAGTTTTAGGTATATCCTTATCGCGTATCTTTAGTTGGTGATAACCCAATCGTAAATCAATGTTCGAGAATACTGATGACCGTTGTAGTTGGTTGAACAAGTCCTTGATCCTCGAAAAAGGGGATTTGTTCTTTATGGTTAGTTTGTTCAATTCCCAATAATCTTTGCATAGATGCATAGATTCATCATTCTTCCTAACGAAAAGCACCAGTGCCCTCTACGGTGAGTGATTGGTCTTATAAATCCCTTGTCTAACAACTCTTGCAAACTGGATCTTTAATTCTTTTAATTTTACCGGGGTCATTTGATATGGCGACTTGGACATGGGGGCGGTACCGGGTAATAGTTTGATGACGAACTTAATCTCACGGTCAGGAGGTAACCCCAGAAGGTCTTCGAGAAAAACATGGAGGAAGTTCTTCTTGACCGGGATATCCAAAGCTTGACGCATGTCCTCCTGAGACAGACTTACAATGTCGACAAGAAAACCCTAACAGCCGTCATCAAGCATTTTTCGTGTTTGGAGAGCAAAGATTATGGGTAAGGTTAGCCCCATAGGTGACCTTTAAACACAAAGCTTTCTGATCCCAGGAGTCGAAAGAGCACGTTCTTCCTCCTATAATCAATAGTAGTATAGTACTTGTATAGCCAATCAATGCCTAAAATTATATCAAAGTCCCGCATCTGGAGGACTACAAGATCAACCGCTAACTCGCGACTACTTAAAAATATGAGAACGTCCCAGAACCAGAACCTAGGCTGCATGGTCTCACTCGACAGAGTGGCCGTCACAAAGGGCTGTGCCAAATCGTTGGGTTTTCTATCCAACTTTTTAAGAAAACCACCCGCAATGAAAGAGTGAGATGTCCCAGAATCTATAAGGATGTAAGCAGTAGTGTTAGCTAGTAGAGATCTGACCTGTGACAACCGTTGAAGGTCCTGAGGCCACTTCTTCTTCGGTGATAGCAAAAACCTAGGCATTCGGCATCGCTTGATTCTCACCTTGGTCCCGCGGGCCTCAAGCTTGAGCACTTGGTTCTCTGCATTCCCTCGCAAAGTGCCCCAGCTTGCCACAGTCGTAACATCCCCGGTCATTACTCTGGTACTCTCTACAGTGCTGTCTGTCGCATTTGGCATAAAGGGGCACATTAGCATCACGCTTCTTTGCTTGAGTAGCTCGATCAAGAGGATTGGATCCTAATTTTTTCTTGTCACCAAAGATGTTCCTACCATATTTATTAGAACGCGGGTTATGGCTCGATTAATGCCCATCGTTAGGGCGTCGTGATGGGTAGTGAACGCGATGCGAGTAGCCGAAGTGTGACCTATTTTGAGTACCATCAGATCGGAGCGGATCCGACTTAGGTTATTCCTCCTGGTTGGTCTCCCATGATTTTGAACGTAAGGCGCGCTGGACAACATCTGCGTAGCTAGTGGGTCCTTCTCTGCCCGTGTCAACGAAACAGGCTATGTCAGAGTTCATGCCCTTCATGAACTTGTTTATACGGCTCGCATTAGTAGCTACAATATCAGGTGCAAACCTAGCCAACTGACCAAAATTTAAGACATAGTCTGCTATGCTTAGTTTTCCATGTCGCAAGTTGATGAACTCGCTCATTTTGCTGTTCTAAACAGCCTCACTAAAGTATTTTTAATGAAAGGCTTACTGAAATTCTGCACACGTCATAGCATTGATGTCACGGGTCTGCTTTATTGAGCATAAAGACATCGCAAGAAACCTTCTCCTGGCCGGAGATCTGCATCATGTCAAAGATAAGCTCGATTCGACTTTTCCATTCCTCAGCCACAAGTTGGTCCATGGCATCATCCAAAGATGGGGGTTGGGCCCTAGGAAACCTCTCATAAAGTGCATCTACGGCCATAATAGGCACTGCCATCTTGTTATTATAAACAGGCGGTACCTCAGCAGGGGTCGGTGGTCGAATCATCGGAGCTGGACCTTGCATTATCGGAAAAAATTGGAGTACGCCCAGGACAGGTTGACCTGTAGGATAATGGGCATCCGCTGCGGCGCTAGGATACACCACTGCCTTCACTTGCTCTATTGGATCTCCCGTGGGGACCACGACTACTTGTGGTTGAGCCGTGTCAGCTTCCAAATTTGTATTCGGGAATTCGGGTAGTTCTCCGTCCCCTTCTTGTTCCTGGGCGTTAGGCGAAGGTGGAAGAGGAATGCTCCGTGCCCATTGTGCTCCATATGGCAATTCAACACCTCCGTCTATTGGCGTTGAACCTCGGCCTGACATTCAATGGTCTCCCGAAGATCGGCCACCGTCATTGTCAAGTTAGGCCTCACCATGGCCAATGAGGAAAAACGAACTACAACCTTCCTGAGTTAATGAACTATCGTTAAGAACCACTGTCTAATAATATAAACAGTCTGAGTGTCACCAATTATTCTACAATCATACAACAAGAAAAAATAACACATTACTAGGAAACATACGGTTCATCATACATAGTAGTCCCCTTTAATACAGACGTAGAACAAACAGTACATCGTACATAGCTAGAAATCGTACATTGCTAAAAATCCTTCAACGAGGATAAGATAGACATCACAATTAACATAAGTAGCAATCCTTCAGCGAGGATAAAATAAACATCACAACTAACATAAGTAACAATCCTCAAGTGATGATAAAATAAACATCACAACTAACATAAATAGAAATCCTTTAATGAGGGCTGAACTAACAACGAATTTAGTCATAGTAAAGGACCCTTCAAGAAGGATACTTAATTAGCATTAAACGACATTACTTACATTAATCAAGCCTAATTAGGTCACGACACAAAGCTAAAAAAATCGAGTCTCCTACGACTATATTATGACCACGAAAAGGTGGTCAAAGTTATTGCAGAGACGGCCTAGCTGTTGCCCTTATTCGGGTCCTCGTCAGGGTCCTCCTCTTCTGAGGTGTCCTCGGTCGTCGACAAGTCATCCGTCTCAAGGGTGTGTAGGTATGCGTGGAAGTCGACGATATCTTGCTGCTCCCGGAGTAGCGCAGCATCTCTGATGTCGGCCAATGAATTGTTGGCGGATGCTAGTCCCACCAGACGGAATACGAACAACAGACCCTGATAGTATATCTCTTGCAACTGGAGCTGCGGCATGATCCTCGGGCTTGCGTCCATGATCTGACGTACGGAGCGTTTGTGGTTCCAGGACACCTTTTTCTTCTACCTCTACGCCCATGTCCTCACTGTGTCCTCCCACTCTTAGTGGCACCTCTGAGGGTCGATGGTTTACTCTAGGGTCTGGCTAAACGTCTACCATGTGTAGCCACTACTCCTCCCAGTCTCCTAAGAATTGATGTCCACCAGTTGAGGGCGTTGTCCTCAGAAACTAAGCCGCGATATAAATCCGAAGGTCAGGGGGGCCCTGAACTCCGCGATCATAAGCTCGAACATGTTGAGCTAGTTACGGCCGTCATCCTAGAGAAATCGCAGTGTCTCAGCCTTGAACCGATTGGCTGCGTCGGTTGTAGATCAAGGCCGGTGGCTGTGGCCTTCTCCAGGAAACTAGGGAGCGAACGGAGGCCTACCCCCGAACGGCTACGATCTCTGACGGGTGGACTGGAGTTCTGAAACTCCACTCTATCTCCTTTTCCTGCCATCGTCAGGTGATAAACCTACAATTATTTCAACTTACATCAATCAGTCATAGTTTGCGAAGTAAGGATAGGGTACGCACAGTGGCGACAACGAGGGTTCGTGCTTATGCATACGAGCTTGTCTACAGAACTGGCTAGACCGTAGCTCTGATACCAACTTGGTAACGCTCTAAAACTTACACGTGTTAAAATAACGTAAACCATATAAGATATAGATAAATTAGAGTCTTACAAGTCCCAAAAAATATGGTTGAATTTGAAACTTTTTACACAACGACGAAAATTACATTTAAATTCCTAACACGGGTTATAATCGTGACCCCACGATCCTTAAAATAAGTTTATGCGTGGGGCTTTCAAAATAAAGATACAACTTCCCAATATGGTTGCTAATGGCTAGCCAAAGGTATACCCGATGCTCCCAAGGTCGGTCCTGTATGTACTCGCGATCCTCTTTCCTTGCCGCCTAGCTTTCAATTTTCCCCTTCAACATACCTGTAACACGAGCACACTAGTGTGCTAATAGCCCAATAAGGGGATTAAGAATCTTTAGTACTTTACATTAAGACTTATCGAACTATTCGCATATGGAAATTAATAATGAGTAATAAGGATATCCTCCTCTAAATCGAGTTCCCGTCGACTTGATAACGACTCTTCCTCGATACAACCCACCGTTGGATTCATCACAAGAGTCTTGAACCCAAACTTGATTGAGTTGTGTGTGCACACGACTTCAATTTTCAAGAATCCTTACTATCTTTTAACTAGGCCCCTTAAACTTACCAAAAGATCGTCCACCGACCTCTACGAGGGACGTTGATCCGAAACCTTTCATGGCGATGGCCCTGTCGGGCTATTTCGGAACCTAAACATTGTCGTGGCCGCGCTACCCAAATGGCAAACTACTCATATAGAGGAAGGTCATCCGCTAACATCCCCGAGGCCTCTTGGGTTGTTCCGAAACATAGCCAGTGGCCCCGTCGGGCTATTTCAGAGTCGAACATGAATTTCGATCCTGTTGGGCCCTACTCGTATACATACGGTGCTCTCATTCCCCTTGGCTTTATTAGAGTTTCTCTCAACCTGCACTAAAATCTCAATAATAAAAAAGATAATTTTATGTCCGTGGTCCCATACCCACAGACAACACACACACACACACACACATACATACACAGACCTCCACACACTTAGAAGACATTTAGGCTTGCAACCCCATAATTACGAGTTAGAGGACAAGGTATAAGCACGTGAGGCCATACTCACGTACCTAGGAAGCTACCATCATAACTAAACATTCATAAGATCACAACAAGGACAAACAATCAAACAAGAAATAGTGTACTAGTGTTACAAGGGAGATCCACTTGCTTCAGGTCCGAAGCTCCTTGCTTCTGTCCTCAGAGTCCTTTCCTCGGTTGCGTCCTTTCTCGTGCTTGGTGTGTGATGCTTCTGTCCAACACGAGAATTAAAGGGTCAACGCCGAGGTTTACCACTAATTATTCGAGAGGAAAGAAACTTTAAGGGTTGATGAACTCAAAGAATGGGACTCTAGACAGTGGGCTGACTAATAGTTCGTCGAGAAAACCCCTCTGGGGGTTTTTTCGTCCCGAGTGTTGTCACTTTATCTCTAACCGTCAATCCCGGCTAACGGTTGTGTCATTTGATTAGTTTAGGTGAAGAATGGATTCTTGGACATACTTGGTCAATGACTTAATCATAAAAAGTGCCTAAGCTTCGAGCCTGAAATTTGGCAGAGTTTCTCATGTTTTTCGGGTATCCCGGCCGAAGCCGTCACTAATTTCAACCCAGCACTGAACTAATTTCGTTCACAATCCATCACAACAACAACCAGAATAATTCAACCCAATATCAAAGACATTTCAAAACATCATAATAACAATAATTCTCAAGCCTTCAAGGCTTATCACATAACACTATTCTCAAAGATTTCAACAAACTTCAAAATTCAAGTCACAACTCTAACGTCGTTCCATTTTACGACTAGAACTCAATTTTGACCGCTCAGTTATACCTTTAGTAAACAAAGGTGAGGGGGTCGTATGTCCGTAAGTGCTTCGGTGGTGATCCTGCACAATCTTGACATAATAAAAGGATCGAATCAAGTTTAAAATTTAAATGCAAACATAATGTGAAACACTCGGAATTGTGACCCAAATCAATGACTCATTTTACATTTAAATGGGCATATATACAAAAATACAACTCCACATGATTAGATTAACAATAACATGCATAATTTTCTTTCTTAAAAAGCTCATTTAAGAATTCTCAAATTGAAAATCTCAATCCTCGCGAGTTCACTAAATCTCTGAATTATATTTCTAAAACAACACCATTTGGTAAATTTTAGATTTCTAAAACGACACAAATGCACAAAATTTTCCTAGTGCCAAAATACTCAAAATACCAAGTCCATGATGGCACGAACACGATAAAAATTCCAACTCATAATAATGCATCAAAAGAACTAATGCACTTGTCGTGACAGTTTAAGCCAAAATTCGAATGGAGATTTAAATTCTCGTTTACTAACCCACCAAACAACTTACTAAAATCCTCGCAATCACAATCCGTATAAAGGAAGTTTTTCAACGCTAATCTTTACAATTATAAATTTTGAAATGATGGAAATAGTCTAACCAAAACAAGGCATCAATCCAAGAAGACTAGCAAAATCGAGAAACTAGCAACACACTCAAAATTATAGTCTTGCGAATCAAAACATACAAAAGACTACTAAGCATTTCCAACACAAGCATAAATTTATCGTCTGAGTTTAACTCGAGTTCGAGGTTCACCAAACGTAAGCGGTAGCGGGGTTAGCGTGTGAAGCGACGCGGTTGCAATACTAGTGTTGCAGGCTGGGCTGATGTGAATCGAGGTCGCACAAGGGAGGTGTGACGAGTGGAGAAACTCACCGGGGTTTTGGGCTACGCGGCGAGGTATGAGGCAAGCAGATCGGGGTAGTGTAGGTGGTTTGGCCGGCACGAGGATAAGGCTGCGGCGTTGGTGTCGCGACGTAGCTGGGCAGAGGCTCGGTGCAGGCAACTCGCACTGGTTGTGCACGGGTCGCTGAAGCCAGGCAAAGCGGCACGCGCGGAAGGCGGGGCTGGCAAGGGGCTAGGCTAACGGCTGGGTGCATGACAGCAGCAAGGAGAGGGAAAGGGTGTGAGAGATTGAGAGAGTGGGGAGAAAGAGAGATTAGAAGGGGAAGGGTTGTTTGTGTCGGCTAAGTGAGGAAAGGAAATGAATAGATAAATAAAGCCCTAGTCGGCTTGGGCTCAATTGGGCCAAAGTGTCCACAATTTTAACATAAAAATTGGTATAATTTTTCTAAGAAATTTCAAATTATACAAGTAATTGAACACCAAGATTCAGGAATTTTAATATAACTCTCGAGTCAAAAATAAATAAGACTCAATTCCTAACACGTCTAACAACTCGAAAATGAGAAAATAACTATACCTTTTGCATAAATACGTACATAAATTAAAGTTGCCCTGATCTGACGAAGCTAACAGATCTTTTAAAAAATGGTCATAACAGAAACTAATTTACAACTAATTAATTATTACAGTGATCATAAGTTCAGGTCATTACAGTAAGAGATTAAATTTTTAGCACTTAAGACCCATAATGGGCGTGTAAATTGCTAAAATGGAAAGGAAAATCAATTCCTAATATTGCCTCTTAATGTCCCTAACCAAATCACCCAAATTAAGGGTCAATTATCAATTTCGATTTGCTCCTTATTTGGCAAATCTGCAATGTATTCCGATTTAATCTTGGCTTTATTCATAATTGAAAATGCGCCTATTATAAGCTCATGTATGCTATTTTAAAGCTATATTTAGCACCGTGTGACCACATATAAAAGTACATGTAGTTTTGTTGCTTTTCTCAAAACTACAAGTAGTTTTTGCAAAAATTGAACATAATTAATTTGTTGTAGCTTTTTTATTATACTATACCAAATTTATCACGACCCGCTTGCTCGGCCGAAGTCGTGACAGGAGAGTAAAAACTCATTTTTCATACTCTCTTAGCGTCTTTCAAATACTAAATGTGGATATTTTTTTAATATACTGTGTAAATCTTATACTATAAAATTCACATACACTCACAATAAGGTTGTAGAAATACAATTTACAACCATAATATTACAATTATAACATTACTTAGAAATCCTTGGGATCGAGTCCCGGTATCAAACGACTGTTTATTCATAATATTTAGGAAAGCAGAAAACTTTGCTGCGGGTCTTCATCTTAAACAGAGTCCACACACACCATCCCTTACCAGCTCATACTCATCTGGCTTCATCGGCTTCTTACCTATAATACCAAGAAACCTATGAGTTGCTAAACTCAGTAAGGGCGAACTAGTCTACCCAAAAGTGAAATGTAATATGTCAACATAGTAAAACAACACTCATACAGAGAAATAGTCTACCCATACCGACTACTGCCCTTCACACAGCATAAGTCACAATGTAGATCATTATATTATTCCTTTTTTATATCTCCTATATCGTTAACTCATCTTTTTCACAACCAAGTACTTTGTACTCGGCTCACTCATAGGAGATGGCACCATAGGAAAACGCTATCCCACTAATAAATTATTACCCATTTTATTAGTTTACCTTAGCCAGAGATCACTACTCAACCTTAATCAACGGCGGGTCTCACAGCTTCTACCAAGGCCTTATGACGGGTCATGAACTCACCACGCTTTTTTAAAGTCCTTCTGGAGAGGCTATTGAGCTAAGCCCTCTCTGGACTATATAGTTTCACATAGCAATTTCCATAATCGTTTATCATTTATTTGAGCTCGATGTTCTATGCTTGAGACTGGGATCCACTGATGGTCACTGCAATTTCTTTAGGCACAGGCGGGGAGAAGGCCAATCGCCTGGTAGTCTTACCGACTTTTTTTCACACTCAATTGGCCAGCTTGTGTGAGGCATCAGCTCACCCTCTGGGAGTAGGGCTCTCTATCACTCGAAGCCACGGCTCTTATCTCTTAGAGCTGGCGGTACCATCGACATTACTTATTATAGTGTTTAGTTTATGTTCGCGTATCTCTATCTACTCTGTTGGAGGATTGAGGTTTATTTCAGATTCATGTCCTTCCGTCTCTTACTTGAGGTATCAGGATTTAGGATTTGTAATTATATTCCCTTGTCTGATCATATAGCAGACTGGGATTATGGTTATATTTAAGCCCTTTGTCTGATCACACAGCAGACTGGAGCATAGCAAGAAGTATTTTACAATTTTAGGATGTCATACACAGTAAATGGACTCCTCATGAGTCTCGCACATTTAACTTCTTGCCTTTGGGTTCACGACCCATGAATGTACGAGGAGGTTTTCACAGCAATCATACAGACAGGCTGGGTAAGTTCTTTATACATTTGAAGATTTGAGGAATCAAGATCCGTTTAGGTGCCTAGCACGGGCTATATAGCACTCTGTCGTTATCACAAGTGATGGAGCACTTGACGGGCTTTACAAGGATGCCTTTTCTTTGTAGAATAAGTTCTTACCCTCGTTAATTATTAATTATACTATCTTCCTTCTAAATAAGATTAGAGATATGGCATAACAGTGATATTCTCCTCACACTCAAGTTAGGACTTGGTGGAGACCGTACGTGAGCAAAGCTCGTATTGGAGTGTCTTATTCACCAATTATTTTCTTTAATTGAGGCTTAGGATTTGAACATTTCTAACTTTAATCAATCTAGTTCAAACTAGGATTCTTGTCTGGCTATTATAAATAAATACTACACAACACACAGAATTAAACTCTTAAGTGCTCAGGTTCTCCACTTAAGTCTTTCTAGACGATCCCTTGTTGTTCGAAATCTTTGAAATACTTTAAGATCATCTGGCTTGGAGAATCAACTATAACTTAATGGGATTCTTTATAGGTTTTGCTTTGATTAGGCCACCCTCAAGGAGCCCAGCACTTAGGTTCAAAGCCCGACTGATGATTCATGCCCTAAGTCATCTGGGTCCTGGACTTAAACACGAGGCCCAAAAGATGATTTGGGCTTCGAGCTATAGTAAGGACCAAAATAGCCTTCACAATTTTTAAATTGCTAGGCCCAACAAGGTTTGGGTTTCGAAAAAGGTAAAGGCCCAAAATAGCCTTCACAGTTTTTAAACAACTAAGCCCAGTACAGTTTTGAGCTTAAAACATAGTGAAGGCCGAAAATGGCCTTCATAGTTTTAAAATAGTTAGGTTCAATGCAGTTTTAGGTCGAAACATGGTGAAGACCCAAAATGGCCTTCACAGTTTTCAAAACTCGTCGTAGTGTTCATCGTGTCCACTTTAAAGAAAGTTGCTCGGATTCGAGGGATGTCCGAGTCTTTGTTTGTTGAAAACACTTGTTTAATTCACTTCTTACTTTGGTGTTCTTATCTCAATGTGTTAGGGCTGGGCTAAGCCCATTGAAATTTCACAACCGTTTTACACTTTTGAGACTTCATCGAACTTGTATTTGTCGTTAGGCTTGGGAAAATCATTTTGAGTTTCAACATTGATTCGTACCATTTGGTTGTGTCTATAGCAATTCTATAATGAAAATCCTTTGGTTTTGAGAACCTTTGGGACACTTTAAACAATTACACAATCCTGCTAAATAAAGTTTTTCTTAAAGACTTCAAACACTTTATTCCTCTCAAATCTCCGCTAATTATTACCATTTTCCAAATCAGTTTCTAAAGTTCCAAGATCATAAAAAAAAAAAAAACAGCTTGTGTCATGTTATTAAGCTCTTTAAACAACCACAAAAATTTCAACTTTCTGGGCTAGCCATTTTAGGGTTTTGGGTTTTGTTCAACCTTTGTATTTTTCCAAATCTGTGTAAAACTCTATGTCATAAACATGCCATTTACCATTTCACAAAATATAACTATTATACAAAAACTGGACTTAATTTTTATAGGTTATTCGGCAATCACAAGGAAAAACATTAACTTTTATGATTTTAAGGAAACGTGCACACCGATCCATTGGAAATCGGTGTTCATGGGTTTATTTTCAAATAAAAAACCCTGTGTGTGATGGTGTGTTCGGGGCATGTATTCAAGGAAAACCCGACATACACAAAGCAAGAAAATAGCCGAACATACACACGCAACATCATTCAAAGCCGAACATCCACACACAACTCTATTCAAAACCGAACACGCACACACACAACCATTCAAACCGAACACGCAAACCCAACTATTCAAAATCGAACACACACACACAACCAATCTTGATGATAGGCTAAGCACCATGAAATCTCGAAAGTTAGGGCTTCCTTCGAATAGGTGCTCGGCTATTCACCATGCAAACAAGAAACTAAAAAAAAAAAAAGAAACCATAGTCCTTGAAATGTCCATTTACAACCAAACTCGAAATGGTACGAGTAATAACTAATAAAAGGGAAACATTTAGAAACCGGTCCTTAAATTTTATACCTAATGGCTCGGCTAGGTTGAGTCTGTGTATTGGTTGGCTCTCTTGCTCTGTCTCCTCGTCAATGTTCCCATGCCAAGCTTCTCCTCAAATTTTCCTAGGTTCAGAGAGAGAGAGAGTACGTGGTTGGGAGGTTAAGAACTCAAACCATCGGACTTACACAAAAAACCCTAAAAGAAAAGGTTTGGTTGGTCTCTTACTTTGGTGTTGTCCGATACCTTCAAAACCCCTCATTCTCTCTTTATCTCGGCCTTCTCTCTCTCTTTCTTTCTCTCTAGCCTCACGATTTTCTCTCTAAGCTTTTGGGTTGGAGTGTGAAAAATGGGAGACAAAGAGGTTTGAGTCTTATATATGGAAAGAGAAAAAATGTTATAATTTTCTCACCTTCTTTTCTGTCTTTGCCGAATATATATATCTCTCTCTCCTTCTCAAGTTTTAATTCTAATCCTAAATTCCACTTTTCAAAGTCTAAAATTTAATCGTAGCCCATGATGCTACTAATCTTTCCAATCCAATGGTGATGAATTAGGAAGAGTGAAACTTTTGATTTTCCACTCTATTCATCATTGCTTACTACTTCCCCCGCACACACATTCCCTCACTTTCCTTTGTTGTCGTGCCTCTCCTCTCCTCTACTTGGCATTTTATTTCAATTCATGTATTACACCTCATCACCAAGGCTCATCTAGGCCATTGATCTTTTTTACTTATGAACTAAGTATAACAATCCAATGGTTGAGATATAAGATGAGAAGTGAAAAGGGAATGTCTTTTCATCTTCTCCTCGCCATTTCCCATTATTATTAATTTTCCACTAATTCTCTCTCTTTCTTCCTCTAAAAACAATGTGGCAGTCATCTCTTTTCATATCATAGGGATTTTATTCAAAATAATTAATCCAAGTCAATTGTAAGAGTGAATCTTGGCTCTTGATTGAAATGCTGAACTCGATCCAATGGTTGATGTTGAGCAAGACAACTCAACTCTTGTCTTTTCATTTCCCTTCCTTAGGCGTCATTTCTCTATGATTAGGTGATTGGTTGGTTTAAACCAACCACCAAGTAAAAAATCCGTAGGATTTTTCTATTGGTCATCACTATGATTTAAATTTATTCTCATTTGAATTTCTGACTCCTTATTTTTTTGGCTCACGGGTTTGGGCTCAAAAATTGGGATTGGATTGGCCTTTTGCCTTTTGCTTAGGCCTTGGACTCAAGACAAGTTTGGCCATGGGCCAGGTCGTAGGTTTGGTTAAATTATAAGTCCCGTTACTTTCTTAGTGGGTCACTTCAATGATAGTCTTTCGAATTTAGTTTAACCTAATTAGCTCTATTGCGGAACCCATTACTTTAACGAGACTTCTAGGTCTTACATCGATATTTTTGAAAGTAATATAAAAGCTCTGGTGGTTGTTAGAGTTATATTCAGATATTTTTCGACCTAACGGGCTAAAACCCGTTCTTCTCGAGTGTAAGCCATTATCGCTTCGTTTTTCTCAAAATGACTTCAAATTTAAAATGCCAGCTAAAAAGGTAATATCGAATAATTAACAAGCCTCAGAGACACAATTAATTAAAAATAAGGGACATTTCTAAATTTGGCTGATTTTTGAAATTAACTAGAAGTCCGAGGACTTGAGATGCAAAAAAAAATTGCACAATTGTTGAACATGAAGTTCTTGAATACAATTTCTTTAATATTAGCTAGTTTAGCTAAAATAAGCAACAACTTAATTCTCGGTAGAGAATCGATAGTTTATAGGAGAACGAAAAGCATCAGAGAAGTATGGGAATAAGATAACCTTGGAGGGCTGGGGTTACAAAATTAAATAACGTAATTTTCATGACAAGAATTATTTTTCATTAAATAAAATAATTATTTATTTATCGAAGAGATCGTGCGAGGTCTGGTTATCACATAAATATTATTAAAATTATTAAAATATAACTACCCCGCATCAATTTTTGGACTAAATAATAATTTCAGACTTTTACCAACCTTAAAGCACCTTAAAACACACATTTAAAGTATTTTTCGTTAAATCTTTGATGGAAGGGGCATTATTACAAAATATCAAAGATAGAGAAGAACAGATCTAACGTTTAAAATTTAGGGGGCATAGTGAAACTGAACCCAAAGTACAGGGAGTAAATGTAAAATTAACTCAAAAAAAATGAATTTTTAAAATATTTTCTAAAAAATTCATATAAATTGATTTGAGTTATTGCTTCACAAAATGTTGTAATCCAAATTAATATTTGGATATGAATTTGGTTATAGTACTTGAATTGTAATTGTATTAAAGAAAGTATATGTTGTGAATTAGAAAAAAGTATTTTTTTTTATTGTAACACTGTAGCCTTATTGGAAAGTTAATAATTTTGGTATTTTGCCAAAAAACACTAATACTTTAGCAATTTCAATAATTTTTTTTTATTTGAATTGTTTGGTAAACGACCTCCTACACTTTTCGATATTACATAATTCTAAATATTGTTTTTATTTTTGAATAATTAGTTTATCTGACTATGTAATACTATAGAATGGATATTTAAGTTTAAGATAAATTGCATAAATCTTCCCTCTACTAAGAGGTGTATTTCACTTTGCCCTCTTAATTTTTTTATAACTTTTGTTCTCCTTTTATTTTAGATTGTTCTCCTTTTATTTTAGAAAAACATCAAACACATCCTTCTGTTAATTTTTTCGTAAAAAAATGCACATGTTTGTCACATGCTAGGTATTTATAGGGTATAATAGTAGAAAAATTATAGATAAATATACTATTATTATAAAAAAAAACTCATAATAACATATCCTACATATTTACAAATAAAACACAAAAGCTAAAGGGGGTGAGGTGGGGTTGTAAGAGTCGATGTTGGTTGGCCGCGAGAATCGACGAGGGTTGGTTTGAGGTCCCGTCAAAGAAGATGATGACAATGAGAAGAGGTCACCCAGGTCGACAGGGATGGCAGGAGTCGTTGCAGAGGTCGTCGGGGTCGCGCGAGGTTGCTAGGGTTCATACGATGATCGGAGAATAGTAGAGAATAGACAAAAGAAGAGAGGAATAACTAAGGAGATCGAGGGAGAGAGAAAGAAAAGGAAAAAAATGATAAATCTAACAAGAGAAGGGCAAAAATGTAATTCAATTTTCAAAGGGATATCAACTAACTAATTAAGTGACACGATGAAGATTTTAACGGAAAAATTAACATAAGAATGTGTTTATTTATTTTTTTCAAAGTAGAAGGAGAACATAAGTGATCAAAAAAAAAAAAGAGATTAAGGAGCAAAGTAAAATACACCTCTTAGTAAAAGGGAGAATTTATGAAATTTAACTTAAGTTAAAAATTTGTGTATTTTGCCAAAAAAATATTAGTACTTTTAGCAAGAATACTTG
The DNA here is from genome assembly GCA_018132145.1 of Boehmeria nivea var. tenacissima. Taxonomy (NCBI): domain Eukaryota; kingdom Viridiplantae; phylum Streptophyta; class Magnoliopsida; order Rosales; family Urticaceae; genus Boehmeria; species Boehmeria nivea. The sequence goes on from CM030879.1 coordinate 2,410,296, forward strand.
AGTTAAAATTTTTTAGATCCAAACAACCTCCTAGTCTTTTCAATATTACATTATTCTAAATATATTATTTTTTTTCAAATCATTGATGTATTGGGAGATCATTATATCTATATCAATATTAATAGATATATACAAATCTATTTTGGTAATTACGTTTTTTAAATTTTATATTATGAAGAGTAAAATTACTAATAAGGACATAGATATCTGTATGATGAGGTTTAAAAGTTTGAACTTAAATTTAAAAATTAAAAAAACATTAATTTATTGTTTATTTTTTGTAATTAATTTTTTACACAGTTTTCAAATTTTTCAAAATCACCTGAATATATTCTAAAAAGAACCACTCGGAAATATATTTTTTTAAATTCCCTCCAAAGTCTTGTCTCTCTTATATTTTGAAATGTTTTAGAAGTTTCTTAGTTCTGTAAAAATATAATATTTCAACCACTACATAGATTGTTTTAACTCAGGAAAAAACATTGTTATTACTATAAGCTGCATAAATATTTTAAATTTAGAGAAATACATTATGACTAGAAAATACAATGTAAGAAACTTTCTCCTTATAATAAAAAACTACATAATTAGATAAAATAAATATAAAATATAGAGAAATTATAGTGAATACCCAATTTTTAAAACTTAATGTAAGTTATTACCCAATCTTTTGAAAAATATAACCAATTACCCAAATAATGTAATTACTTACACAGTGATAAGTGGTGGTAATTTACTTTGTTACCAAAAGCATGTGCAAGTAATTCACAAGCTGACTAGAAACTCAATTACTTTAAAAGTTTGGGTATTTATTTTTATTGTTATATAAATTCTGGGTATTTGCCTACTTCACCCTAAAATATATTACTCTAAAGAAATAGAATACTTACATTAAAATGTATTATTATTATATAAATAATTTAAATATGCTTTGAAAATATCTTAGATTTAAGGAAATAGAATACTTACAGAAAAATATATTACTATGTATAAGTCAATTTCATTTTTAAAAAAATACATAAATGGTCCAAAGAAAAAAATGGTATTCAATGCGGTATCAAACGTATCCCATTTAAAAAAAATAAAATAGAATAAATAAATCTAATTAGAATTAACATATTTTTAGCTAAATGACCAGGTTTTACGAGTAGTTTTAAGTATATGGCCTATGTTTGTTGAGATTAAGTTATTAGCTACTTTTTTTATTTATTTATTTCTCTTTTTAGAATTTTGTGATTTGTCTATTTTACTCTTGGCTATTAAATTTGTCAAGTTTTCATTTTCTTAGTTTAGTCTTTATTCTCTGATTCGTTACTTTCTTTTCTCGCTCTTTTTTCTTTATCAGATTCTTGGTTGTCAAATAGGTTTGAAGCGTGATTTTTGCTTTGATTTTCTCTTGCTATTGTCACTTTGTTTCATCGAATATGAAACACGATTTTCACTTTGATTATCTCATTGTTTCAAATTCGATGAGATTTGGGGATTTTCGACTTCAAAGTTGTTGAGGTTCAAAGTCATTGTTCTTTGTTTGATTTTTTGCGATTTTGATTTGTTGTTCTTAGTCTTTGTTCAGAATTGTTCAGATCTAGTCTTTTTGTTTTTCGTCTTTGGACTTGGTGCTTATTGCATTGACCCGACTTTTCGAGCAGTTAAACATACTTATTTTACTTATGAAATGTCGTGAAAAAACATAATTTTTTTAAAACTTTTTCAAAAACAACTTGTATTAAGTTACTTTAAATAATACTTTCTTAAAATAGGTCTTAATAATTTAATTACCATAAATAGCATCTTATAACAGAATTAAGAAATTAACAAGTTCAACTTTAACAATTAGCAAAGTCATAAAATAAATATCTTAATCATAGTGCGGAAATAATAATAGTGTCTCCTTTCTTTTGTGAATTCTTTCCATTATATGGACTAGTTAGGGATCGAACGCCTGGGCTCTTTTCATTCCATCAAAAATAGTGGACTGGATTGTCAGATTCGCCAGGTTTTCCACTATAAGTTTGATTTCGAGCTCATTATCTCTTTTTGCAATTACAGGTGGAGAGTTTGTATAGACATGAGTTTGGCTTCTTCTTTTCTGCTTAGCGCATCTGCGATACTATTTCCTTTTTCCTGGTGATAGTGGATCTCACAAGCATAGTGTTTTACTAACTCGAGGCACCTTCGATGTCTCATATTGAGATCTATCTGAGTGAAGATATACTTGAGGCTCTTATGGTCTGCGAAAATCTCACATCTCACCCCATTGAGGTAGTGTCTCCAAATCTTCAAACCAAAGACCACGACTGCCATTTCCAGGTCGTGTGTCGGACAGTTTCTCTCATGATCCTTCAACTACCTTGAGGCATAGGCTACTACTTTTCTATTTTGCATCAGAACTGCACCAAGTCAAACCTTCGAGGCATCGCTAAAGATAATTAATACTTCACCACTTGTTGCAATTATAATTATAGGTACAGTTGACAGTCTATGCTTCAGTTAGCAAAAACTCTCTTTACACTTCTCAGTCTACTCGTACTTCTTTTCTTTTCGAGTTAGGGCGGTAAATGGGGCTGCTATCTTTGAAAATCCTTCGACGAATCTTATATAGTAGCCTGCTAAGTCAAGAAAACTCCTAACTTCGGTGACACTTCGTGGTTCCTTTCAATCATTCACCGCTTCGATCTTTGCAGGGTCTATAGATATTACCTCAGCTGAAATCACGTGCCCGAGAAAGTGGACTTTGCTCAACCAAAATTCGCACTTCGAGAATTTTGCGTATAACTGATGTTCTTTTAAGGTCTGGAGCGCTAGTATCAAATGCTATTGGTGTTCTTCTTGATTCCTTCGAGAATCATCGATAAGTTTGATGAGCATCACCGTGAACTTATAATGGTTGTATCGTGACCTAAACATTGTCTTTGCGATGTCGTCTTCCTTTACACTCAACTGATGATAACCAGAGTAGAGGTCGATCTTTGAGAAGAATGACGCTCCCTTAAGTTGGTCGAATAGGTCATCAATCCTCAGAAGAGGGTGTTTATTCTTTATGGTCACCTTGTTGAGCTCTCTGTAATCAATGTACATCCTAAAGGCTCCAACTTTCTTTTTGACAAACAAAACTGGCGCACCCCATGGGAATGGCTAGGGCGGATGAAACCTTTATCCAAAAGTTCTTGAAGCTGTGTTTAGAGTTCCTTCAACTCGGCAGGAGCCATACGATAAGGTGCCTTGGATATTAGTCCCGTTCTAGGTAGTAGTTCAATCTCGAAGGAGATTTCTCTTGATAGGAGCAAACCTGAGACCTTCTCGGGAATTACTTCTACAAATTTCTTCACAACTGGTACTTCTATCGGATCTATCTTCTTCTCCTTGCTTTTATCCACAACCAATGCAAGGAAACCCATACATATAATGACCAACATTATTTGTGCTTGCATGTATGAGATTATCATCTTATGATTTAGCAGTGACCTTTCTTTGAAGGCAAACTTATGTCCGTTGCTAGATCTCAGGAAAAATTCTAACAGTAAAATCTCACTTAAAGCCAGAGATGTCCTAAGAATTTTTAGGATTCTATCATTAACACTACTTATACTCAATGCCAGTTTAGTCAAAATAAATGAATGAGTGACACCAGAATCAAAAAGTGCATACACGTCATGGAGGCTAGAGAGAACTGACATGCTACAGCATTCAAAGTACTAGCCATCACATCTGCATTGGTATAAGCATACATGTTTGCTTGTGGTGTCATACTCTCTAGTCTTTCTTTTGAGATAGAGGTTCCTTCCCAAGTAGATTGCATGGCATTTATACGCGGTGCAAGATTCCGCTGTTTGAAATTATTGTTCTATCCTTACTTCGGTTTAGGGTAGTCTTTGACAAAATGCCTGTTTTGTCCACAAGCAAACAAATTAATGGTTCTCTTCCTACACTCTCTTGGATGATTCGTACAACAATTTCTATATGGTAGATAGGGAGCATTGTTGTTTGTTCTTTGCTATACGTTTCGATTCTCCTGGGATTGGTTCCAACTCGACTTTCCTCTTTTCTTGTTGTTGTGGTTGATGTGGCTATTATTTGATTTCCTCGCCCAAGATGACTATTGGGCCCACCTTCTTGGGGTTTCTTGTTATCCCTATTATTTTTCTCTTTATATCTTTTCTCTTTTTACTGCTTTGTGGAACTGAGCCCATGATAGGGGTTAGTTCCCACTATCGATGACCATAGCCATTTCGGGTTTGAATATCTCTATCATTCTCCGAACAAGTTCTTTTTCGATCGGCACGAGGTGAGGGAAACGTTGGGACAATTAGTTAAACTTTGTGACAGCCTCAGTCACCGTCAAGTTTCCTTGCTTCAATTATTAAAATCCATCTGTTGGCCGTTCATGGCACTCATGTTGAAGAACTTCATATTCAACTAATATCATCAACATCTCTTCTCAACGCCACTGTTTCTCACCGTAGCGGGCATTTTTCTTCAGTACAAATGAGGTACAACGTACTTTCTCATTATCAATAAAGTTTATGAAGTATAGTATCACTTGTAAATTAGACGGCCCCTCATCTGCAACCAAGGATCAGATGATGCTTCAAAATTAGGCTTACGCTTACGCCTAAACCTCTCATACAAATCTCCTCTAGAATGTCACATGACTACTAGGTTCACAACTGGTTGTGGCACAAGCGGGGGAGGCGGTGCTTCTTTTGGGTCAAAGTTTTGCTTCTAGCCAACTCTTTGTTATTGGAGCCCGGCCCTTAACTCTTGCGTGACCACCTCTTGGGCCTCCCAACGTTGCAAAAGTGTCACTATCAGGTACACCAGATTCAGCCAAGCCTGAGATTGTTTAACTGGTGCTGGGTCACTAAGTCTAACAGCTCTATTTTAATGAACTGATTCTATTTCTCAACTTCTGATAATAGAGTACATTCCTCATGTTAATATCATTCTATAATTTCAAACTCGGTAGTTGTATACTTTTTGCAACATTATACTCATGTATCGACACTTATATTACAACATCATTTACGAGATTGCTTAAGGCGTAACTCATAATATTTCTATTATTGAAAAGAAATATAGCTTAATACATTATTCTTCATCCTAAACATAACAAATGAATAATAGATCGTAAATTTATAATACTTCTTCCTCTTATTAATTGAAAAGAAATTTCATACAAAGGTAGCAACTAAAGGCCTCGTCCATACTAGATCAAGATACTTAAACAAGTCTTAATTTAGCTTTACTAGGTTTCTAACTTAGACAACCTACTCATATCACGTCGAGTCATCGGTTGGTTCTTGTTCTTCAAGTGAGTTTCGTATGTTTACTATCTCCTGGATAACAAATTCTACATCATTCATAACTGGAGGGACTACGATAATTTCCTTTAACTCCAGGGACAATTCCTTCCAGTAGAGCTAGATTAGGTTATTTCGATTTTCTTTAGGAGGGGTGATATTCAAAATCTAAGTTTTGAAATGGTCCACATAAGTCTGAATTAATTCTCCAGCATGCCTCTTCCAATGAGCCCATCTCCAGATGTATAAGCTCATTTGGTTCCCTACCGACTCATTAATCATCACTTGCTAGTGGTCTGTTAGTGCCGAGCACATATCAGCCCAACTGTCGTGAGCCGATGTGTTTTGTTGTTGCACCCACCTGTTTAATATTGGTCCTTTAAGTGGCATTGCGGCTAGATTTACGCGAATGCGTGTCGCTGCGTGACAGGTGACAAAAAGACAGGCAATCAAGTTGATCCACTCAATAAGCCCATCAGGATTGCTTCCATTGAAGGTGAGGTTAAGCCTGTGTAGCTTTACAATCGTTCTTGATCATTTTCGCGTGTGGCACCATAGTTTCTACATCAACGTATCAAGTAAGTAACAACAACTAAAAATTAACTTTATGCTACTCTTACTTGGTTGTAACAGTCGACTTTGTGTCGGGTAACGAGGCATGGTGGCAGGAAAACCGCTCTGATACCAACTGTAAGGACCCGACTTTTCGAGTCATTAAACATACTTATCTTACTTAACAAAGCTCGTGAAAAAGCTTAATTTTTTTAAATTCTTTACAAAAATAACTTGGATTAGCTTACTTTAAATAATACTTTATTGAAATAGGTCTTAATAATTTAAGTACCATAAATAGTATCTTATAACAAAATTAAAAAATTAACAAGTTCAACTTTAATAATTAGCAAAGTCATAAAATAAATATCTTAATCATAGTACGAAAATAATAATAGCGTGATTTTCCCATGCCCCGTGTCTCGTCGCTATGGCCATCGTCGTCGCACAACCCATGAAGCTTCCTGCTATAGGTTTCTTACCTACCGTACGAACGAAAAACTTGTGAGCTAAAAGCCCAGTGAAATACAACTATTTTCTCACAAATCATGATATGCAATGCATGACAAATTAGGTTCATTTATTAATTCTATTACTAATCTTTCCTAGATGATCATCATCATATAGGTGTACGTATCGAGTTGCGTGCCGAACCAATGGACGACGAGGGTGTACAGGTCCTCGACGACCATTGATCTATCATATAATATCTTTCCATAAAGTCTGCCCTATATTGCCCTTAGGTCGACTCAAGGGACGGATCATAAACTCACTTGTGAAGGTGGTATGACACGGTGTTTAAATTTATGTTTCACATACTAAATCTTGTGACATACAACATGACATAGCATAAAATAACGTAGCTCATCATATAATCATATCGTTCATAATATGGTTCAATGAAACTTGCTAAGCGATTATAAAAAAGGTCATGAACGTCAATTCATAATCATATTCATCATCACGTACATAACATCATCATACCCATTAAAACATAACATTATCATGACAAAGTATATAATATTTTTATTTTGAACTAATTCATACTGCAGTGAGATTGTACTCATCTTGGTTGTTCAAACACTGAGACTTTTCGTGCTTCGGTACTTGGTCATCTCGGTGTTCTAACACATGGGATCATAACATAGGGTTAAAACTAGTCATTCAGATAATCCCTTAACCTAAATCAACTCTCTAAGGTTTGATTCTAAGTAATACTTGACGATTAACGTTAATACATTTCATGATAAAATGCTTTAATACGATTACTTGGTAACGTAAAGGTATTCACCAAGAAGTCCCCAGATCGACTGAAAATGATACTATAGTCTCGCTTAAGATCCAACTTTCCTAGACAGAACTTCCCGAGGTTCTCAGGTAAGTGCAGAGGAGAACACAAAGTATGCCTCATTTAACAACCAGTCTTTCTTGAGCGTTGCTCTTTTGACAAGACGACTTGATTAACACTCTTGTATTACCATATAATTCATTTGTATAAAATAAAGGTTAGTTACAAAGTTTATTTATTAAAATTAAATATTTTGAACTAAACTAAAATTTCAATTTGGACCCTATACTTTTAAAAAAATTATAGTTTAGTCCTTAAAGTGAGAATTTTGACAAAAAGTCCTTTTATAAAATTATCCTAAATTTTACAAGTCATTAATTTATATAAAAATTAACATTTTTCTCTTCAGCATAATTTAAAAATTCAGATTTAAAGCTTACCAAAAATAAAAATGAATTTAATGATTGAGTTTTAATTCCATTATATCTTTAATTACATTTAAAATCTAGGAAAGTTTTCTGAAGTAACTCCCTATTTTTTTAAAATATCTACAAATTTTTATATATAAACGTTTCATGAAAATTAACAAATCATAACGTTCTTTCATAAGGAAAAAAATAAATATATAGCTTAAGTCACGCTTTTCATTAAGTTAGACACAGATTTGGAAAACATCATATTTCAAAAAAGTGTTCCAAATTAAGTTTTCTACATTTTCTTGTCATTCTCAAAACCCAGATATGAAGTTAAAGTCCGTACCTAGCATATCGTGGTTCTAAAATTTTAAAAATTAATTTACGCATCAATAAATTTTAAAATTAAAGAAATAACATCTACATATATATATATATATATATATGGATTTACAGAAAATTTCTTATTGATATAACATTTGTTTCATACATAAAATATCTTCGCTTACATGAAGTTTCTAAAACTGCCGTAATAGAAATTTGAATCTGCGCAACCTATACATCAGGATTTTCATAGAAAAATCTACACATCATGGAGCTCTGAAATTTAATAGAAATAAAATAGACATACTAATAGATGTTCCTAAATCTGCGGTAACAGTATAGGGATAAAAGGGGAAGAACAGAGATGGTGGTTGGTGCTTCGATTGATAATAATATGGTCTCTAATATTGTAGAAAATCTCTTTCTATTTGAGAATTTGTTCTCAATCTGAAAATGAAGAAAAGAGCTATGAAAAACCAGCATTACTATAACCTGCCCTTGAGAATAATCCTGGTGACTATGAACGGCTGGTGAGGGAGCACTTCGATCACTCATGAAAGTGAAATAAATGATTCCTTACCTTACCGTTGAAGAGGTTTAAATTGTTAATTTCCCTGAAAGCTAAAGGATTGCTTATAGACCTTCTCCCATTAAGCGATATCTTTTTCTTAATTTTTTGAGCCATATAAGGTCGTGAAATAATGTGTTCAAAAATGGGAAGATTGAATTAATCCAGCACCAGAAGAACATGTAAATTTTGACTTAAAAGAAATCCTAATCGCGTTTTATCATGCTTCAAAAGTTTAGATAAAATACATTAAAATCAAATCCGAAACCAATCTAAAAATTGAGGGTTTGATTGCTACTTGTAAATCCTAAAACGGTCCGTAGAACTCTTCCGATTCGTGTTAAACCTATACAATTTTCACCAGTTAATCCGGATTCTAAGTTATCATTTCTAAAACTCATGAGAGGCTTTATTTACCTTAAAATCTTGAATAGAACTCTTCCAAATCCCTCTATGGTGGCCGGCCTCCTTAGGATCCTTTTTCTCTCTTTTCTTTTGCCTCTTTGCAAAAACTTTTAGCTGAGTATAATTAGCCCCTTAGGACCCAATATGGACGTGTTTAAGCTTGTTTTGGGAAGGGAATTAATTCTCAAAAATTCCTTCTTAATTCACATTAATCATGCAATTAATATTTAGGAAAATTTTCCTATTTTGGACTACGGTTGTCTACCTTTAGATTTAATGTACCTTGTCATATTTTGACCAAATTTTCACACCTTATTGGCACCTATAATATACCATTTTAAAGCAAATTTTAGCACTGTGACCATATATAAAACTACATGTAGTTTTGTCGTTTTTTTCGCAAAACTACGCGTAGTTTTCGCACATATTGAATATAGTTAATTTTTTTGATGTAGTTTTGTAACGACCCAAAACTCCAAACGTTGATTTAGTCTCAAAAAAATACGGACAAATTTAAACTTTTTAAAATAAGTTACATAATTGAGCTTTTAATAACAAACATAAGGATTATCAATCCTCATCATAATCAAAATGAATTTAATTTAAACATTTATAAATATGCGGAATTTAAAACATTCTTTGCCAACGATTAGCCGGTAGCCTACGTAAGATTTTACAGGTCGGTCCCGTATACACTCGCTGCTCCTATCATTGTCGCCTCGCCCTTTTTGCATCGTGACAATATACCTGCTACACGAGCACACTAGTGAGCCATTAGCCCAGTAAGTAGATTATATAAATAAACTGCTAAGTCTACAGGTCATAAACAACCAAAATATCACGACACAATAATCTGATAAAAAGGGACGGACTCGCCGATCGAGTCATTGTAGTCCGAAGAGTAAATGTCACTCTTGAACAACCTTGCCCGCGAAATAGATTTCAGGAATAGGTTGCTAAACCTGCGCGGGGTATAATACCTGCAAAAGAGTTGTGACATGGAATAGGGTCGGACTTGGCGACCCATAAATCTCGACTCAAAAGTCAATTTCATATTTAGTTATAATCTCACTCAAGTTCACAACTCTCTGACTTAGCTTATAAAAATATGTGTGCACACAATTTACTATTTAAGAATTATTGATTCTATAATATTGGGGAGGTCACATCGGCCTTACCCCTTCTTTAGACCTCTCACGGGTCATTCCAGAATTTAATACACATCTGGACTCATTCTCGGATCGTTCTAGAATTTAATACACATCTAAACCCGTTCGCGGGTTGTTCTAGAACTCATAAGCAATCTAAACCTCATACGGGTCGTTCTAAAACTTAATACACCCTGGATCCTATGCGGGTCGTTCTAAAACTTAATACACCCTGGATCCTCCGCGGGTCGTTCTAGAACTTATACAACTCTGGACCCTTTACGGGTCGGTTTAGAACTATACAACTCTGGACCCTCTGCAGGTCGTTCTAGGACTAAACAACTCTGGACCCTCTGCGGGTCGTTCTAGAACTTATACAACTCTGGACCCTCTACGGGTCGTTCTAGAATTCAATACACATTTAGACCCTATTACGGGTTGTTCTAGAACTTATTCACAATCTAGACCACTTACGGGTCATTATAGAATTTAATACTAATTTATACCCGTTCGCAGGTCGTTCTAGAACTTTATACACTTAACAATGCCCCGGCCGTCGCATCTGAATCAATCAAAATCGCGCACGCGATATGAAGAGGAAGGTTGGATCTACGACCTCCTCGGAGACCCATCGGTCGTTCAAACCTCACAGGACAATGGACCCGCCGGGCTATCTCGAGTCGTATCATGATCTCAAAGACACAA